>NNCF01128499.1:409-39256 GCA_002313205.1 Laupala kohalensis | reverse complement strand
ATATATATATATATATATATATATATATATATATATATATATATATATATATATATATATATATTCTCTCGAGATAATCTTTGAATAAATGTAATGATTTATACAGAAATCTCTTCAGATTTCCAGTCATAAATTGATATCGTTACATGCCCTTTCTAAACATTCACTCGTAATAATTGCACACAGTGCTAGTAAGCGCTTCCGACACTCAACATTCAAACTATGATGTGTTTTATGAGCATTTTACGATGTTTCAAAATAGACACATACAATTAACTGTTTTTTCTTTTGACGGCGGTAATGGGAGATGCACCAGATCGATAGTACATCATTGGTACAAACAAGTCTTCATGAAACTACTGGGTGCGAGAGTTTGTTCATGCAATGAACAGAGATGGCGAGCCGTGTGTGGCACAAATGTGCATTCAATAAGCCACTCACGTAACGTACACGCGTAGCAACTGCAATGCCTGTGACAAAAACCGAACAGCTCTTGGCATGACAAAAGACTAGAAAGTATAAAATTCCTCATAGTTTCTCAGTATGCGGTTACATTTAATTTTTAAAAGATAATTTTTCTTTTCCAGGGTTTGAAGTATCATTTAAATACACATTTCTTGCCCATCCAACAAGTCAGATACATGCTACACAATTAATATTATGATATACGAAAACATGATTAATGTTACTACGACGTAAAATACATTCACAAATTTGATTGTTTTTCTCCTCTACCTGCATTGCTTTGCGAATCTATTAATTTTTTATTGCATATTACAAAAAAATATTTCTCAGAATGTGAATTCCAAATTAGAGATATCTTTAGAATATGTGAATGAAAAAATTAAGACGTCCTGAAGCAATGTGAACAATTATTGTATCTTCTCTGTATAATTGGGAGAAAGCCTAATAAACCTCTTTGGTCTCCGCGCTAGAGAAAAAACCCAGCAAATTTAGGGGCAATAGTAGCAATACACATTCCTGCAAAGTCACGTAATTTTAAACGGAGAGTTTTGGTCGCCCAGATTTTGGAAAGTAGTGTCTTCCAAAACCACAGTACCAATTACCACGTGGGTCGACGTGGGAATGTTATTTGTCGAATCATAAAGAGGTGAACAATACTGACCTCGACACATTACAGACGCGAGACGTGATGGCCCAGACAGAGCAGTTTCCTCTACCTCCTTCTCCTCGACAGCCGAGTAGCATCGCCTTTTCCCCCATCACGACGAGGAAGAGCCATCAACGAAGTGCAAATCACGATACCAACCCCCCACTCCTTCGCATCGAAGTGCATCCCTGAGTCGTCCCATTGACTGACTCCTGGCATCGATGTAACCACCGCATGCTATATACCGCAAACATAACACTGATGACAGTTCTCAATGCGAAACCGCTGTTCTCCACGAAGAGAAAGCAGGATTTGCCTCGTGAATGATGACCATCACACGAGTCCTGCAAATATAGCATTAGCAATTACGTGATATCAATAATAATAATAATATTTATTTAATGCAAATGGACAGATCTTACCCGGTGGCAGAATATTAGGAAATACAATACAAAAAATACAAAAATACGTATCACAGAGCACATAAATTAAAAATTGTTAAATAAATCATTAAACTAATATTAAAGTGTTAAATATAAAAATATTTTACCCTGAAACATCTAAAAAATTGATAAAAACTTATTACACATTTTATTGGGTTAATGGCCCAAACACTCGATTTACCCCTTTCGTGCACTTCACTTCACATCACATTTTCCTTCCCACCTTTTCTAAATCATTTATTTCCTTTCGTATCACTTCACTTCACTACCCAGTATTACTCCACTAACACTCCATCTACACTAACATACCCAATCTGCCAGAACTTGCCTAATCCTTTTAATTTGTCTGTTCCCCCTTTCTTAGAGCGTTTTTGAATTTAAGACAGGTTGCTGAGCCCGAGAGCGCTTCCATGACATCCGCAAGCAAATTGTTCCAGTCCCTGATTGAGGAACGAGAATATTCCTAAGTCTGTTTTTTTGTTTCCTTTCACGAATTTTGAAACAGTGAAAAAACATTGAATTTTGATTAGAGGAATATAAGGAATATTAGAGGAACCTACTATTGATATAAATAATACGTAAGGGTCATTATTCGTAAACAGTATTCCACCTTCACTACTGAACGAAAATTATTTTATGTCAAAACGCTGTACTGTTCCGTAGATCAGCAAGCATTCATAAAATTTATAATAAATTAAAAAATTTAATTGGTTTAAATTTGAAAGTTACCATATTAATTCAATGGTAATATCAACTTATTTATTGGCTATTAAAACTTGCCATTGCTTATTTTCCCATTATACTGATATCATACGTATTCTTTCTTTACTTCCTTTTGTTAATGACCAAACCATTTGCTTTATTCTTTAATAATTTTCAGTGAAAACTCAGAAATCTAGACGCACGTTGTTTTTATTTTTCTGGGATAGGTTAAGGCGCCAATAATTACTCATTTTCACGCTAAATGTTAAATGAATTGTCTCATTAATTTAGATGTCATCTTCAAATGGTGTATTCTACCTCAGCATATAGCGTGACATTAAAACACAAATTTTACACTCGAAGTCCAATCAAACTATTCTCCCTTTCACGTAAATTTGTGTTGATGTCACGTGCTCTACTTTTGCCTTAATTAATTACCTGTCGGATCTAACGTTCACGAAAATATATTTTCGTTGTTAACAGCTCTTCGCTAAATAGAATAATGAAAGTAATCAATATCTCAGGTGATTAAAAGTTTCAGTACATTACCGTTTATGTCAGCTTAATCAAGTAATGGCTAAATGTTGTCTGAGAGAGCATTTTTCTCCAACCATACCAGTACTCCGTTTTTCCATAGTCCATCCTATCACTCCTTAAATTGTGAAAAAATAAAATCTTCAATGTCTAGTTGGAATATATTCATAGTGCTAAGAATATGATTTCTAATAGAATTTACCAGGTAATAAAGGTTACTCGTCCAAGTCCCTCAAAACTAAGAAAAACAATTTGAAAATCTTGGAATTTGAAAATACTCAATATTATCTATCAATTACCGATGGGGTACCCTTCAAACACATGTTGAGGATAACGTGCTGTTCTTAGGATAAACAGTCGTTGCATTGAGCAAGTAGACAACAATTTAAGTGAGTTACATGCCCTTTTCTTTCTGCTGTCGTGGAACCTCGTCTCGTTCTTCATTTTCTCTTTTCTATGTCCACGCAGACGGAAAAAAACCGCTAAACAAGACACTTGAGTGTCCCGAGACCGCGTCTTAGTCTAACAATAAGACAAGAATTTTACACAAAACACGTTATAGATAATTGCAAGGTAATTGATTCCATTATAAATATCAATAATAATAATAATAAATTATTATATTACCAAGTTATATAAATATTAATTAATTATTTTAATAATTATTATTGATACACAAATTTTATCAAATAATAATAATTAAACTGAAGTTTATTTGAAGGTAGGTTCAAGATATATTTGTAACATTTATTTTGCACACGATTCCCTTTTAACATTACTAGACAAATCACTTTATTACAAGAAATGTATATAAAAGATGTGTTCCTTAACCTTAGTTGATTCATTTGCAAATAAATTATTTATTCAATTGAGCATTACGATAGACAGCGAGCGTAAAATAAATAATTTATTAAATAATTTATAGAAATAATCCCAACCATAAATATGTTCATTAAATCTCCAGACGTTTCCATTTCATGATCAGAAAACCGTGATTCATCAAATGAATTCCATAGTTGAAAACTTCCTTGTGGACTTGCACGCTAGCACAGAAAGCGTGTATTTTATCATTTCTACTATTCTTTACTCAGGCATTGTCCTTAAATAAAACAAGGAAGTCAAGAGGAAGAAAATCGGGCTCTTAAACTTGTTCAATCGCACTGAAAAGATATCGGAAAGAGAAAATGCCTGTTTCCTCGGTCGCCCGCAAAACCCTCGAGGGCAGGGGGGCATGGGAGGGGTGAAGGGTTGGCAGGGGGTGGGAAGGTGGGGGGTGACGAGAATGCTTGGAATCGCTCGTTTCCAGAACTCCTACGCACAGCTTAAGTGGTGCTCCAAAGAGCCGGGGGCAAGTTTCCGAACGGGGTTCAAGAAGAAGAGTCTTCGGAAGATGTGGCAATACGCATTCAATTCACAATGTTCAGAGTATTCGAAAGAAAATGACAGCATTAGCGTTCACGTGGAGATAATTAAAATTGGACTGTCACCAATTTCCTATCTAATCTTCAAGGGAGCAGTTTATCAAACTTCGGGTCTATGTTAGCTTGCTTATCTTTCGTATAGGTTGACATACAAACACTTCAAAGTTCTTTAAATGTATATATTCAAAATGTTATATTGATGAGGAGAAAATTACTTAACAATAGAATTTGAATGGTATCTATTTAACATTGAAATTTCGCAGAAAAGGAATTTATAATCCTGTTATCAAAAGAATTAAAAATCTAATAAGGGTAGTTGTGCTCTAATAAATAGTAGCGATATATTTAACATCGCGAAATTAAAATAGTTTGATTTGAAGATTTCAGTAAAATACGATGATGAATTTCAAGTAACTGTCGTAATTTCATAAACCTTTTATAAAATATTGAATTTCATCAGAATATCTGCACATGTACTTCAGATTTGTTTATTTTAGAATATTTAAATGATCTTCTTAAATGATTTAATAAGAGATTGAAAACAAAAAATTGACGGTATGAATTAAGCTAAATGGAAGACTTTTTCCGTGGAAAATAATTGCTATGTTGAAGAAGGCAAAAGTTTGGTAACAGAAACTACATCGATAATTTTTAATGAACATTGTAAAGTACTAAATCAACGCGTATCGTCCACGCTAGTTTAGAATCCCATATTCGGTACTAAACTAAAATGTTCTTAAATTTTAAGCATCAGAACAATTTCCGCTCTCCTACCTGTCTTTTACTGAAACATGAAGCACAGTTCAGATTCCTCCACGAAAAGACATTCATTCCTATTTAACGACATGGACTTCCGACCGACCATTAATCCTACCAATACATTTTTTTCCTGCCGCCATTTATTCACTACCCTACTATCTAAATTACCCTTCGGCACTTCAAAAGAGCAGTTTCAGACAAATTGTAGATATTCGTTAGAATATCCTTTTCGAAACTTCCTCAGGTTCGAATTCATGATCCATCTTAGGTTTTTACATCTTAACTCATCAATCTGCGTTTGGTATGTGACAGGCTAGTTTTTAATCAATAGAGTTATAGATTAACAGAAACTATAAAAAAGAAGAAAAAACTACAAAATCATTTAAAAAGGGGAGCAATTAAATTTAAGCACAATTGTATATAGAAAACAGTCATTTTATGTTAGTATATTACGTATGAAATGATATTTCAAGTAATATTGGATGTGTAAGAATATTATATGTACTGTAAAATTTGCTATATGTACAGCAGATAAAATTTTCACAACGTTTTGTGAGGGTCTGCAAGCTATACACGAATGAGGTTCTCCAGCTATGTAATACAAGTTTCTCGGTGCATGTTGATATATCTTCGATTGGAAGTCAAAATATATTAAGGGTATACATAAAAAATTTAAGCTGATAAAGGACACTCAAGTACGTGAAGGTTATTCTCCTTTGGTTTGGTCATCCTCCTACAAAATAAAACATTTTTACGTAGTAGATTACGGTTTGTACAAGGGATATTATACACGTGAAATAGAAATAAGAATAATCATTATTACTCTCCTTTCCGCTCTTTTTGGGCCTTTCAATAACCGTGAAATGTTTTCCCCTCCGTCCTCATAGTTCCTTACCTATCAATATTCATGATCATCAATTTGTTCTGAATATTGGTCAATGTTAAGTACGATTCTCCACACCCCCTTAAGTGGAGTTACTCTGCTGGCAAATGATCAAGATTCAGAGCTGTAATGTTCATATTCGGACAAATGGGTTCAGAGAAATACGCGCCGATCATTAGTTCCAATATATTTCTCTTCTCTAAGTTAATCTCTCAAAGACCCCACCAATTTCCTTTCTTGTCTTCCTATTGGCTGTTCATAATAAACGTCCAAGGGAAACACATTGAGACGTTCGTTATCTCTGCATAAGATGATTTCGCTAAATGATTGAAGTTTGCATATCATTTTATTTTTAAATGGGGGGATTTTAAAAATGCGTAAAAAGTGCTTGAAATGTGTAAAATATTTTGATTTCTTTCTAAAAATATTCAGATTGCAGGATCGGCTTAATATGAAATTTTAAATGCTCAATTTTGCATGCATAATCTAATAACCATAAGTAACTAACGAAAAGGGTTTCTTTGGTAGTGTGTACCATTATTTACCCAAATACAGGATTCCAGATCATAACAAGAGATAAAAATATCATTACTATAAAATCTTTAGTCATTTCAATGAAGTAAGATTTGTTTCTTTTTATATGATATTGCGTTTATAATTAAACAAAATAAATTTGATTTACGAAAATGTCTACACTTACAAAACTGTGCCATTTCTTTATCACAACATTATAAATTGTTATATTTTTAACTCACCTTTTGACACGAAATAATGCTCGCGGACAATGTGAGTCCACTTATTTGCGATATATTTAAAAGATAATGCATATGTTTATCACAATTTCAAAACAAGTATCTACATTATACCGTATTACGTAATTAGTGGTTTAAATTAGGAATACTAATAGAATAACAAAATAACCGGTAATTCTGCCACTATGAAGTATGACAGACACTATTTGGTCGACAGGACTTTCTTTAAATGTGTGTACATCGATCGGCAAGTGAGAGAAAATTAATTAAAACTCTCGTTGTTTATTTCCAATTAATGTTTTCAGTACGCATTATTTAATAGATGGTTTACATTTGGCATGCAGCGATGAAATGTTACGTATATCTTCCTTATTAATGGTTTTCAGTCACGAATAATTCTACTCTTAATCATTAAAACGCTCATCAATCAAGTCTTTTCATCATCTCGCATCAATCACCCCTTATAAGGTGCGCCAAGAAGGGAGATTTACTCTTTGATCGAACACAATTAACCCTCGAGACAAGTCATCTCATGTGATACACATATTAAAACGTTATGCCTATTACACAGAAAGACATCTTTGATTTAACAAGTCAATCGAAGGAATAATCTTTCACCCTCTTTGACACGTCGATCTTTCTTTTCCAGGAAAACCCGTTCAATAATGTTTGAATTAAATATTAAGTAAATATTAACAACATAAGACTAAAATAAGTGATAAACTATGGTACATGATATGGGAAGAAATTGAGCTTCTGGATAAAGAGACAATATAATTAACAACTGATGTCATATGTATTTAATACACCTCAAATCATGTAAATTTACTCACAAATACGTAAAAGATATCGCATGTTTATTATTGATTGATGCAAAAATACGTGTATTATATAATCTAATTACAAAAACCAATGAAAGACTTACGACCTTTTATAGACGAATAATATATATTTTTGTGATAAGAGCTCACAACGTTTCGCCCTCGTTTTAAATCGTCGTCAAATTATTCAAATAATAATGAATTATAACAAAAACATTCTCATCACCAAAATGGAAAAAGTCTTTCATTATTTATTTAATGTATGCATGTTTACTTCATTTTGTTTTCAAAAAGTTGTAACTTGCAATTTTAACAAAATAGGTGTCGAAATGTCGTACAGAAAAAAAATCTGTTAAAAGGACGTAAGTTGAATAAATTGGCGCGCATGTTATAGAAAAAGAGGCGGAAAATAATGATTGATTGTAGATCATGAGCCGTACCCCAAAACACTCTGGAAGCTATGGGAGTGGAAGGTATCTTGATTTTACTAATTAAAAGATTTTGTAATGGAGGACCACATGGATTACCATGATTTTATATCAAAACGAACAATAAATTAATGGACATACAAATATTAATTGTTTTACAACGAAATGACACGCAAAACACGTTCCCTAATAATCCCACCAAAAATCTAACCTAAACACACAAGAAATCAATAAACATACACGTAAACTATCTAATACTAAAACTTACAGCTAAACATATGGCATTAATTTAAAGTTAAAAGAGGCATGATTATGTACAACATGGTTCAGGTAAATGCTATTGAATTCGTCAATGAAGGGAGATTGAATTGATCATGGAAGATCATACTGTTCGTGAGATTTTCACTGGCCAGTGAAAGGAATGTGAGCTCATAGTTACGTTCTTGTACCATTTGCTGATACTCATTTGGCGTACAGCTTCTCAGGAGGTTGGAAGATGCAGGAGGCAGCGACGGTGTGTGGAACCAAAAATAGTATTTAAAGCCTATATGATCACACTGTTTCCATGATCACGATAAAGCCATATTCACGACAGTTCCAGATGGTCGCATCATATGGTTGGTTGCTGGAATAGTTTTACTTCACGCACAACACGCTTCTCAAAATGTTCAAGACGGACGCAGTTATGACCCGATGTTGACTTGACGAAGTCTGAAGAGAGAGAGAGATGGTTGAGCTAATGAAGCTACGGAGTCTTCCTCACTTATTCCAGGGAACACACTCCTGCGCAAATACATTATTATTGAATTGTTCGGGAGCAAATTAAAGAATTGATTCAATGTTACATTAAAATTAGAAAATTGACATTCAGAATTTATGTGGCGATTCTCCATGTAATGAATGTTATATATATATCTACATTATCACGAAATGTCTGGGAGAGAATAGAGCTCTCTGCTGGCAGATGACGTAGTTAATTTTTTATGGATCTATTGTTAGCATTAGATAATATTATTAGCTTCTGGTGGAAATGTACCAAATTGGTCAAAGGGATGCATTATCTCTAGCAGAAATATTAAATTGTGCTACGAAATATTTGTTTAATGCAATTCAAAAGCAGCTGGGACGAACAAAGCCCTCAGAGAGTAATCTGAGTGTTAGAGCACATCCAGACAATTCCCCGACGCTCTCGCGTGCCCTCAGCCCCGAGGCAGCGGATAAAGTTTGCCTTGGCCGAACAGCAGCAACAGAAACCTTGTGTCCGCGCCAGAGGGACGAGGGTCACCTGCACCGTGAAATATCTGCCGCCTGCGCCGCTATGCCGCGCTGCTGTCAACGGCCGTTGCGCTCCGCCGACTCGCCGCTGTCTAACGGCTATGCATTGCGCGGAGATTAAAGAGAGAACCTCGCTCAAAGGGGATTCTTGTGAATGAATCACGGCAACGCAAGATGAAAATTTATCTCGCTGATGGTAATAACAGTCCAGGATTATGGGAGAAAAATATTTTATTCACTATTACTTCGCTAGTCACAGAAAACGGATTTTGACAACAATCATATTTGATGTTGTGGTTCACAATGTGATTGATTCTAAAGGTCCGACAACCGATGAAAACAACTTTTCATTTCTGTTCGTTGAACTGAATTCCTGAATTTGTACCAGGGAGATGGCATAAATTTTGTATCCATTTCGCGTCAAATATTAAAAAATTATTAGTAAAGAAAAACGACCTCTGTTTTTAACAAACAGTTTAATTTTGTTTCAAATTTATAAAGCAAAATACGTGTCACAATTTCGTAATATTTTAAACATTCCATAGAACACTACGTTTCGTCTTTTTTGAAAGACTTCTTCAGGTGTGATCGTTGCTAGCGAGTTTCTGGTTTTAATTTGGAAAGAATTCGACCAGTTTAAAAACTAGCAATGAACTAACACAGATGAAGAAGTCTCACATAAGAGACTGAACGTAGAGTTGTTTTGTATGATAAGAATCTGAATTGTTTTAACGATATCGTGACATTTGCATTTCAGTTTATTATTTGGAATCAAAGTTTAACTGTCTGCTGAATTTTTTTTGGTTGGGGCTTTAGGGCTCGTCAACATCGAGGTCATTAGAGCCCATGCAAGTAGGGAAAAATGCA
Source organism: Laupala kohalensis (assembly GCA_002313205.1). Classification (NCBI taxonomy): domain Eukaryota; kingdom Metazoa; phylum Arthropoda; class Insecta; order Orthoptera; family Trigonidiidae; genus Laupala; species Laupala kohalensis. The sequence continues at coordinate 29,260 of NNCF01128499.1, read as the reverse complement.
GTTTCGCACCATAGAGAAGAGCCGTAATGTCTCTTCCCCGTGTGTGGGACTCGCCGAATATCTCGACCATACCCACAAAAAACCCTCCTGAAATCAACAAATATCTAAATAAAAAGATGAAAGAAAAGAAAACAGAATACCAATACATTTTCACAAAAAAGGAAAACAATTTTTAAATATTATATTTTCGAATTACAGAAACGAACGATGAAAACAAAGAAGACAGTAAAGATGAAAAGGGAATGCAAATTTTAAACCCTCCCGAGAACTTGTGGGAGGAGCCCCGATCTACTCATAAAATTCAATAGTTTATTAACATTAACAGTTCTTCTGAAAATACTCAGGTATTTTTTCTTTATTAATATTCACAAAAGCAGACGTGGAATATCATCAATAAAACATCATTGCAGCTTGGAGGCTCTTTGCACAAGATTGCTTTAGGGTTCTCAGAAGCCTCTATTTCTTTGGTTTTTATATTTTTCAATTTTTTACTGGAAATTTTTGTAATGTCTTGCATGCAAAACTATGGAAATGGAGACATATTTGGTTGCAAAAACTGAACTTTTAAAAAACTTACAGACTCTGAACACGTCTTTGGAAAGAAACATTAGCATAAGAGACGCTCGAAGATACCTCACAACATTGTCTTTCGGTCGTACCCCTAGTCTACAAAGTATTTTCATAAATAACTGTATTGTTTGCTATTATCATACGGAATAATTATAAAAAAATTATGACTTCTTGTTAAGGAAAACTTGTTGAAAACCACTTGATATATTTCCTTTCGAACGTGCGCCTATTTACCTTGCTCTACGATCAGCATATCAAATCTTCTGCAACGAAAAATTCGTTTACTAATCATAAAGATAGAATGGTGTGTAATTGGCTTTTCGTTATTTGAAATACTGTTCATAAACGTAAAAAAGTAATCATAGTCTTGAAATTGTAAATTAACTATAAATATACATTGGAGCGTAATTGACTTTCCGTTATTTAATATACTGTTTGTTCATACAAACAACGCAGCATCCTTTCACAGCATCTCGAACTCTGCCCAGCCACTACGGTACTCTGCTCCTTCCTCTGCCAAACAATCAATCAGAACGGATTAATGAATGCTCAAGAAATAATATACCTCATTGTCGAAGTAAGAGATATGATTGGATGTTAAATTGCTTGATTGTCAGTTTATCTTCCCATTGTTTAGACCAAGAATGCATTGAAGGTGCTATTTAAGATGAACAACTATTTAATGATATGATATAACGTCAAGGAAATGCACAAACGCTCAAAATTGTAATGTAACACGAGAGAAATTCGCTTTCATCCGAGCATTGGACAATTTTAAACCATACAGTAAATAATATGCACCACAACCCCTAAATCCTAAATGTTCTGATCAATAAGTACACTAAGAATTTGAATGAAAATATCTGTGTCATAATTCATATTTTTACCATCTATGTATTTAATACTTAATATGGATTTCAATGTTCATAGATCAACCATTAAATTATATTTTTAATTAAATTGTTGTTTGCACATATTATAAATCACTCTTACGTATAATAAATAATTTTAAGTGTCTTTGTCTGGTCGAGACACGCGTAGAAAAATATAAAAGACAACTCGGGCTTCTCAGCACTCTTCATCGTAGATTTTGTTTTTTCTGTTGAAAGCGCATCAAATTACAATGAATGAATCTTAGCTTATTTAACTTTTAATAAAAATATTAAAACATAATGATGGTCTTTGCAAATGATTCAGATAAATATGCCCACTTTTTATTTTAGACAATCAGAGCAACACTATTGTTGACACTTTCACTTAACATTCATATTTGTAATAATATTCATTCAAATAAATATTCATTATTCACATCAACATGAACATTCACAGGAAAAAGAGTAGAAGTTTTTCAAATAGGTTTATTCCAAAATAGTTATTTACTGAAATCGTTTTGGAGATGAGGGATGTCTCCTTCCATAGGGCCAGACCTTAAATTTTTTTGTTATATTACATCAATTTGTTATCAGATCATTGTAAATTAATATTAGTGACATGTTAATATGGTCATGGTTGTTAAGTCATTAACACTCCATTGTCAACTTCAACAATGGAGTAAAATCGTTATTCGAATTTATCTTATTCTCAGTTTTCACGTAGAACCCGTACACAACATTACACTCTAGTAACAAACGTTCTCTTTGTTTGGTTTTATGTTACCGTGGACTTATATTATGGTTCCAATATAAAAAGTAGTTTTTTTAAATCATTTCATGATTTGATATTTTACAGGTAAATAAATTGAAAATTTGCATGTTCTTAATAATCTCATGTTTTTAATAGTATTCGATGTTCATTTTCATCGAACCTTTATGAACAGTGTGCGTGTAAAGAATTTATGTTGCGCTTTTTACACTTCAATTTATTAACATTTACAATTGCTCGTATATGAAAATATAAAACATAATTTCAGAAAACCAAAAAAGAAAATTAAATGGTGATGAAATTGATAATGGGAAAGGAAAGAAAAAACTAGAAACTATATTATCAGACTCTATTGGAGAACCTTCTTCCACTGTTACGTTTAGCAATCATTCCTGACTATTGCACATATGATCTAGGCAAATCGGTTGAGCGATCTTCTCACATAAGAGTAGAAGAAAAATTTTTATTACAACTTAGTTGAATTCCACCTGAAGTTTATATCTTTTCTAAAGATGCCAATGCTCAAGAAGGAAATTCAGATATAGTTGGCTGCCTACTTTTTCTCCTTGACTTCAATATTCAAAATTACTTAGAGGTGGACTATGTAAATATTTTGTTATTTCCACCACCTACGAGTACAGATCAGGGTGTTCTAGGATCATTCAAACCTTTCAAACGATATAGAAATTTACACGATCGCAGCAAGAAACAAGCCTCCAGTCTATAGCATAAAAATGCAGTTGTAATGCTAAAGCCCTCATGGAAATTGTTCTTGTTAATGCTCACGAATTCTATTATTATAAATATAAAAAAATTTTGTTGATTATATTTATGGACATATTTTATATTCCATATATTACATGACCACAAAAAAATAATCGAAGCAAGAAAATTTTGCAGTCTATAATAACTACAATAACGTTTTGTGGTACTCATGATTTTCCTCTTATAGGAAAAGAAAATCATTGAGGTGTATTTCAAGACGAAATCAATTTTAGGATTAATGCTGGCGATGAAAATCATAAACTTCATTAGGTCTAATCTAACAAGAAAAAAACCCGCCACATATCCGCCGCGTCTCCTCAAATCCAAAATGAAATTATCGGTTTGCGTGGAAGTGTTATCAAAGATAGCATATTATAAAAAGCAAAGAAAGCGTATACCTAGAACATAATGGCGGATGAATCTGGTGATATATCAAGGAAGGAGCAAATTGTATATTGGTTTACGTTCTTTTTTCTCTTTTTTTTAACGAAAAGAAAATGGAAGTTCGGGAGGAGTTTGTCGGATTTGTCGAGATCTCTGCTTGTGATGCTAACACGATTGCAACAGCTATTGATGAGTTTTTGCAAGAGGCAGGACTTCATCAAGAAACATGTGTAGGTCAATGGTTGTGTAGCTATGGCTGGTAAAGAAAACGGAGTACAACCAGTTTTGCGAAGAAAATATAAAAAAGCTATGTTTTCCACTACTCATTGCATAAACTCAATCTTGTGATGAATGATTTAAACTGTGTTCCAGAAATACGCAATACGGTTTCCACAATCAAATATATCATTATATGTTTAGAGAATCAGAGTTGACAAGAAAAAAACCTCGCATTTGCGAAATCTGATGGTCTCATAAATATAAAAGTATATTCGTTTTTAAAGAACATTTTGTGACTATTTTGGAAAGGGTTAGAAAAATTGTCGCTTGAGGGAAATGTAAGCACAAAAAAGCTAGCGTTTCAATTGAATGCTGCAGCAAGCAAAGGTCAATTTTTGTTTGCTGGTATTCTGATATCAGAATACTTTGCTTTGTTAGAGCCAATAATGAATGTCTCGCAATCAAAAAGCTTAGACTTACTCCAATGTTTGGAGCACATCAAACGAATCCATGATGTTATAAAAAGTCACCTTAGTAATGTGGAACATGTTCCTATGAAACTTTCGAAAAACGTCAACATAATTGCTAAAAACATAGCGAAGAAATGACGATTAAAAGACATAAACATCGTTCGAATCTCCCAGCCAGCAACCCTCTGGAGCACTGGAAACGATCTATAGTCTTCCCTTATTTAGATTCACTATCGTCGTCGTTGGAACAACGATTTTCAGATTATTACACTCTTGTATTTCCCCCTTTCAAATTACATCCTATTAATAAGTTGCAATTGACAGTTGAAGAGTGCAAAAAAAACGAAATAATTTACATATTTTAATTATTTGCTCGAAATTGATTTTGAAGTTGAATTGTGGTATACCACGTGGAAAGGAAATATACCTCAGTAGAGAGCAGTTGAAGGAACTGAGTTTAGCGGATTTAGCTGAAAACTTTGATCCTGCAACAAAAAAAAGCATTGTTCATCTCTCTGGATCAACCGTGTACCACATGCACTATTGATTCATTCAGCACTTGGCTAAGGTCAGTAATGTCGGGACTGTGTGTCAATGGGTTTTGCGTGTTGAATATACATAAAACAAGAATCATCGAAAAAGAAGTTCAATAAAGCAGTTTTTGGAAGGTTTTCCAAAAATCCACGTAAACATATTTCCATTTAACACTTTATAATTTTACCGCAAGTTATGAACTGCTCAATTTATTACTTTTAATATTATTAAATATTAGTATTACTTCGGTTTCTACAAATTAATATCATTTAAATAATACATTCTAAAAAAAATTTGTTCTCATTTCTTAATTATTACAATATCACATAAAAAGCCTTAGATAGGCTTATATTATAACTATATACACCATACTACTCGTAACTCAATTGCCCCCTCCTGATTAAAATCCTGGCTACGCCCTTTTCCACAACTGAATGTACTCCTGGCTGCATAAATTCTCACGCGCGAATGGCAATTTTTTTCTGGATCTCCTCGCAAAACTTGAACTCTTAGCAAGGAGTCGAAATTCATTGCTTACTGATCGATGCGACATAGCATATCGGAAAGCAACAAGGCCACTGACTATAATACTAAATCCTTTAAGCGCCAATATCAAGTTGAAAGCACTGCGGATGTGTCATGAGGCATCTGAAAGCTACAGGTGACTATTCGCTTCACCTACATTCATTTTTTCCTCACCTGATCATTTAAAGCAAGTAACTTACTATTTTTCGAAACACCTACCTAAAAATAATAATAATAGTCTTGAAATTGTTGTCTAACGCACAAGGATATTTGTAATGCTGTCATAAAAACTAAAATAGTCAAAGTTGTTTTGAGTAACTGAACAGAACTTTCCAAGCTAAATTTCACTTTCTCATTCATTTTACGTTGCGACACTGAAACAAAACCTTACAAATGTATAACGGTATAAAAAATTCCCATTTCTCTCAGCCCATACATAAGAAAGAGAAGAAAATTTAAAGTTTGAAAGAAATAATTAATATTGAAGACATGTATTCAACACTTATGCCAGGTGTAAATTAGAGCTTTGTTACAATGGCATTCCATGTCTTAAACTGACGAGAACTGCTTTAGTTAGTGACATATAATTAACTTCTCGCTTAATGCTACGTTTTGTTCGCTACATGTGACTGGTAATGACATAACGGCCAGGACATAAATAATGTTCTGTTTCTCATCACCAAATTCACGAATGACAGCATCACCATTGACTGAAAAATAATAATTCGTTGACAAATCGCCATTTCCTGAAGCTTCCTTCTCATTCACAAGAAGCAGCTGTCACCATGTCACCATCCGCTCTTGGAACCATGTTCGTCGCCATGTCCCTTTTACCGCCACAGTCACCGCTCTCGTCGTAGCAGCTGCTGGGCGCATCACATGTGCGTCACACGGCGCATGCGCGCGCAACGCACTGGAAGCAATCGGAACACGGCCTCACAGTCCACGAATGACATCGAGAAGCACTGAGCTGCGATAAGACACTCTTCATTCCCTGTTCAAGCATTTTATTCATTGATTTTTATTATCTACCATAACGAATGTGCTTTATGAAGGAATAGGAGGTAATAAAATATTTTGCAATAATTATACATTTATATTTATAGTTTATTTCAGAGCTTTATATCAAGTCATAGTTTGTAAACGTATCAACAAATTTTTATCACGATTCATTACCCATGATAAAACCATTGTTCAAAACTTTGTACCACTTTATTCTGGGTCAAAAAAATTTGTAAATTTAACATTTATGCCTAAACCACTTTTCTCAATAGGAATTTAATTTTAATCAATGGTTTATGGTCATCCAGACACACATAAAAAAGTTTGTTTATATGTCAATGCAGAATAAAATTGTTTTGTCGCGTATGTTACGCTACGCTCCATTGCAAACAATTTCTTATTTGAATATTCGGTCTATTTTCCTGATCAAGGCGACCGGAGTTTTTTGTTANTTTTTTTTGGGGGGGGGGGTATGGCTCGTCGACATCGAGCCCTAAAAACTTGTACAGGTAGGGAAAATGCAGTTACGTACTAGAGAGAATCAACCATGACTCTCCCCGCTTGTGGGACTCGCCGAATGATTGAATCATACTCACTAAAAAACCCTCCCTCACTAAAAAAAACAACTCAAATATCAACATAGTTCAAAACATTACATATATCTTTTTTTTAAGGAAGAAAGAGGAAAATGAAAGATACCCTAACCCAAATAGCGTCGGGATCGAAAAGAACAAGAGGTGACCAAGGGAGGTCAGGAAAGAGAAAGGAAGGAGCCTTAAACAAGTGGAAGTAATGCATACCTTTTATTGATGATTAAATGGACAGTAAATGAGAATTCATGGGTTACAGTTTTATTATTTTCAAAGCCGTGTCAGGAAGACGTAACATATCTTTGATGGCTGAAGCATTTTAAATTTGAGCTCCTAAATATACCTATTTCGTTTTTTCATTTATATTCAAGTCAAATGAGTGCAAGTCTAATGAAAATATACGAAGATGATTCCACGGCGTAGGAAACAGCGAAACACTCGAAGACCTAATTTCAGTGTCTACCAATGTCGGTACAAATGGGAATTAATACTTCTCTCAAAGAAGACTTAAAAAGGAGAAATGAATTATAACACAAAGTTCTCATTTTCAAACTAAACTGCTCCGTAAATTCTGTTCTATATCTGTAAACTTTATCTCAATATAAACAAGTTTATCAGAAATTATTTGATAAATACGTATGTTCAGTTGCGAGGTACAATAAAATAGAAAGGAAGCTCAAGTCAATAAAGTGTTACCAACATCATAAATAATACCATGAAACACATTTTACTGCCAATATTCAGATTCACATTATATATTCCACAAAATTCACAAAGTTAAAAAGTATCACAAAATTATTACAAATATAAATTTCTCTAATACTATTACAAGACATATAAAGTGTAAATATTAATACAGAAATAAATAACATATTAAAAAATCACATACCAATAATTAAATAACCTCATACAACAAATAAATAAGTGGAAAATGTGGTAAGGTTCCTTATTACTTACGTATTAAGACAGCATCACATTCAAAGTTGAATGAAACAACAACGTTAAATTCTTTCCTCTTCAAGCACAATCCATTATTTTCTATACTCACACGAAGTATGTTATGCCTTCGATAATCATAGTCGATAAGTCAAAAATATTGTGAATATTACGAAAGATTTTCTTTTAATAAAATAAATATTTAACAAAAGTAGTCAAAACTGTGTATAACAACGTGAAGAGCAATAAAGGACATTCACACCAATGCAAGCAAGAGACCAGTCCATCAATTCATTTGATGGAAAACTAAAGAAAACCCTCATGCACGAATGAACTACAGGGGTAATTTACAATCGAGAGTATTTTATTTAATAATTTACTATCACATGGAAAGTTTATTTGTTCCAACACTGCTCTAAAAACTACGTCTATACACTGATTTATACAGAACATTTTCCTTTGTTAAATGAGGGAACAGTATTCCACCACATGGATCAATAACATCTGCAAAATAATATATAACATTCCGTCACTGTTATTTTTTACCGTTCTCAAGAAAAATGACACTGGAAATACCTTTATAATGTAATTCCACATTTCCAATATTATAAATCAGACTGGCTGTTTAATGTTCCTTCGTTTGCGCAAATTTTAGGGTTATTTAACAACTATCCTTCTTTAATCACTGTTGATTAATGAAAACGGTAATAAAAGTTGAAAAACTAAAACTTGTGTTCTGATAACAGTCGTTTTACAGACATAAAAAGGTAACAAGATTCTCTTCCAGTAGTACTTGTGAATGGAGGTCTTCGCAAACATCGGATTCATGGCGTGGTTAAAATTCCCGTCACATTGGACCCGACGAGAAATGGTAGAACATCCTGAGCGTCCTAGAATATTCTCCTCACTCCTGATGTTGATTCAACTAGACCAACTGAGCGGGATTTTTCAGAAAAAACTCAAAGCGACCATTACAATGTCAAAAAAAAAAAAAGTTGATTCCTGTTTATAATTTGAACATCAAACAGGTAATATATCGGAACATGCGTGTTATCTTTCTATGTTTCTAAGTAAATTACACCAAGACTCCTTGGCGTCAAACTCTTATAAACTGTATTATTATCGTCCTACTAAGGTTGTAAGTCTTAATTTATTTAAAGCTATCCAAACATGATCGCCACACATCCACATATTCCTTTGGTAATTTCCCTGCTAAAGAAAATTCAAATAATTAGTGAACTATAATAACTTCCTAAGGTCTTCTCGCATTGATGCAAAATACTGGACAGATGAAATAATTCTATGGGATGTCATCATAAATTTATTGTTTAAACTTCAAGAGGATTCCATCCAGTTGGATCCCAATTAACCTTTTTTTTTCTTTTCGGCATTACGGCTCGCCGACATTTAGGTCATAAGAGCCCTACAATTTTTGTACCGGTAGGGAAAATGCAGTTACTCAAAAAGGAAAGACAACATGATTCTCCTCGAGTGTGGGACCCGCCAAATGACTCAACCATACCCACTAAAAACCCTCCTGAATTAAAATACATTCAAACGTAAAAAAACCTAGGAAAGAGACAACAGTTTCCTATAAAATTATAAAAACCGAAAACAAAGAAAAAAGTAAATTTAGAGAGAGATAAAATGCAAATTCAAAGCAAAGGGAAAGAAAGAGATTTAAATCAAACCCTCGTATTGTTTATCGATTTGAGCAATGACATACGAAGAAAGATCAGATACTGTTCCAGAGACCACATACCTGAACGAATCTAAAAAGATGTATCAAAATCCGTTCATTTTGCGCAAGCATAACTTCCAAACTGTTAGGTAGATTGTGTCGCCGTAGGCTGCTACTTTATTTGAAACACCCCAGAAGAAAGTGTTCCATGGTATGTGTTGTGTTTCAAGTGTTGCAGTTGTGTGAAAAAACGCACATCGTATTATTGGAATTGAAATATCTGACGATAAGAAATGGAGATGGCAACTGGTCGATCAGACAAGCAAGATTTTTCTTCAAGAATGACTGCCCGGGGGGATATAAATACTAAATACCGTAAATGTAAGGGGTGATAGGTTCACCATCATTCATACGGTCTGAAAGACGCTTGATATATCCCCCAAGGAACTTACATCTAATAATTACGTGTTTGGCAAACAAAGGGCCCCGAGTTCAGTCTGGCATTACTTCCACTTACTTGTGCTAGGTTTCTTCCTTTCTCTTTCCTGACCTTCCTTGGTCGCCTCTTGTTCTTTTCGATCCCGACGCAATTGAGGCTAGGGTATTTTTCATTTTCCTCATATTTTGTCCCCCACTCATTTTTTCTCCTCAATGTTTTGATTTTTGGTTTTGAGATGTTTTAATTCGGGAGGGTTTTTAGTGGGTATGGTTGAGTCATTGGGTGGGTTCCACACGCGAGGAGAGTCATGTTGGCTCTCCTTAGTGCGTAACTGCATTTTCCCTCCCTGTACGAGTTTTTAAGGCTCCAATGACCTCGATGTCGACGAGCCGTAAAGCCTCACAATAAAAACTCATGATATAGAGACTTATTTGGCATATACTGAAGCGTCTAAGAGCACAGCGACGCCACCGTGTGCCCGTAGGTCGTCCTCTAAGTCCGCCCTATAAAAGGTGTAACCACGTGAGAGAAAAAGAGTGTTTTGGTAAGAGATGTGTTTCTTTAAGGCATACTATTGGAGAAAAACGACGAGACAGCAAGAGCTTTATGACATCTGAACGGCCATGAATGTCATTCAGATTTCAGGAAAGAAGAGCTAAGTTCTGGATTTTATCTGCTTTTTCTTCGATTTTTTTCTACGGATGACTTTGAAGTCAGACCCTGCTGTGGTCTTCTTCCCACGAGAGTGACCGTGATCACTGCTGGAATGATTACTCGCGGACATAACAAGTCCACTATTTCGACTCCTCGAGCGTCGGCGACTAGAGGAAGTTAAGGCGACATGGATATCCGACTTTAAAGCATCAGTTCTTCTGGACTGAGGGGAACGAGTTCTCCGCCGGGGACGACAACGAGATTATCTTCGGGAGGATTGTTTCTTTGCGGATTTCGCTTGGAAATCCCACTTTGAAAATGTCTAAAATCATCTTATTTGTAAAAAGGAAACTAACACATTTCATTCATAACAGGTATACGTCAATAATCTCTGTACTATTGTCAAAGGAATGCTATTATTTTTTTTGTTTCAGGCAATTATTTTTTTATTGCTTTTTTCTCCGTTTTAATGTCAAGTTATTACCTCTTGTTCCATCTGCATTTATGATTTGTTGCCACGCCTGCACATGGATATGATACTAAAGCGTAATGCAGTACTGCAGTGCAACGTTGCATCCTGCTCCAGTCTTTTTGGGGAAATTCACATTTTGATTTTCTAAACTAAAAGACGACCACCAAAATAAGAAGTATCCGGTTTGATAATGATAAATAAATAAATTTATTTTCAAAAAATCAGTTATAAACCCGTGGAGGACAATAAACTAATTTACTCACCGGTAGGAAGCAAGGGATCATCCCATCAATTCTGGTCAAGGGCCCCAAGTCAGAGGCGGAGTTATCATTTAAGCACACTCCTAACATAATAATAGTAGTTCGGTAGTGCTGTAATATAAAAGAGTACCAACAAATTTGAATGATATTAAACAAAAAAATATTTGACAAGTTCTTATTATAACAAACAATAGGTAATTCGGAAAATATTGTTTAATCATCGATACTATTAAAATAGCCCTGAATTCGAGATTTATGATCTAAATAGACGCCACCCCTTAGCAAGAGCCTACATAGCCTGTATAAAAAGATCCACCTCTACCCGAAGGAAAACCGGAGTAAATCCCGGAACAGAGCTTTTATATTAAAATATGCAAAATCCTGAATGACCTGGTCCTTTAATCCAGTTGACATAAACACCCAGAACGGACTGACAAACGAAAATGCCAACTCAAGAACTATAAAAATGGAGGTGCTTTTAGTCCTCCATTAGCTGTATACCACGCAAGTCAAATTTTCTCCTTGCTAAAAGTAAGTAATATCGGATCATAGGGAAAAGAAGTTAGTGCGCTAGTGTAGTTTTTGTACTGAAATCATCAGTGTTTACCTTTTCCATACTTGATTGGTTGTAGATTATGACGTACAAGTTGAAGGATATGGTCACTCTCTTGGCAGATGGGCTCCGAAGCGAGGTATGAGAAAGGATCGAACATGAGATGAGTGAGAAAGAGGCAATGACGGGTGAAAGGAGGACGAGGTTGATCGTGTACCAAGGGAGGGAAGAGTGGGGTCGTCGCCGCAGAATGGTGCTATAAAACGCTGTCATACAGAAAAGTAGCAGCGCCTCCCCTCCGACCCTTTTCTCCATGGACGTAGCGGTCCTTTCATCCACAAGGCCACCGCCATGAATAAGAAACACGAGCGTTGGCGGTGGAGGCGGTCACAGCGAAAGGGGAGAAGAAAAAGAAAGGAGGAGGGGGAGAAAGAAGCGGCAACATGCACTTGGCGCATCTGCAGCCTCACGTCTTCCGTTCGGATATCGGTTGCTCCAACGAGAGAGACCTTCCATCAGTCGATATATTTATTACGTTGAAATCCCTCACGAAATCGATGGATCGACAGCACTACATCGTAATCAATTCCCGGTTTCTTCTACTGTGAAGATGCAGACGTCGGACAAACGCGCAAACATAAACAACCTTTTGTTTCCTTTTCCTGAACACATGCAACGACGAATGCGAAATATCTGTTGACACCGAAACGACTTCGGTAATTTGAATTCTTTTGAATACGTCCCAACGAAATAATTTTACATAAATATATGATTTATTGTTTACTAAAGATATACTATTATATACTAAATGCTTAGTATAAAAAACGACTGTTGCCATATATTAAAATAGCATTTCTGCGGGGGAGAGAATTTTATTTTTAATGTACGTAAATTAATTCAAATCATAAATATATCTCAACTGACTCATCATTATTAAAAGTAGATACAAATCAAAGAAAATAGTAACTGAATCCTAATTGTTGTTTTAATATTATAGTATATTCGGAATGAACCGGTATTGTATACCCGTTGCACTGCAAAGCATTCATCGATACCCAATAATATTCTGTGTGCATCCACATTCCAATAAGGAATACGAAGAACAATAGAAATAAAACCAATTCGAGTGTTAATCCGCAAAATCCAGATACACTTACCACAATGCATTCAATAATGTCTGGCTTTATAAAAATATTAGAAGCCTGTAAATAAAATCAGTTACAATGTGTCTGTGGTACTTAACTCTGGGCGCTGGACACATTTGCTAAAATATAAATTTGTGCCTAACGATTATTGAAATCATGCACCAAAATTGAGTAGCTAGCAAATTTCTCAGTTGAAATGTACATTAACAGTGTTATAAAACAGGAAGTTAAAACTTAAGCAGAAGTAAATTTACAACTAAAAACATCAAGCATTTAGTTTTAGTTGTAACTAATATCTCAAAATTAGTTGTAAGTTGAGCTTAGCAAACAAATCATTTAATTCAAGTAGTTGTATAAACAGTATATCAGTCCAACTTTTATGTTAAGGACTGTAGTTTCCAACACTTCGGTAACCTTCACCCATATATTTAGTTTCTCATTAGACCACTGCAGTAGCGTATGTGAATAGTTGCATTCTTGATTAACTGTTGCAATAGCGTTTCGTTTCCTTTACGATCGAATAACGAATGCATAATGACTTCTTTCTTATCCGAGCAACAATTTTAAGAGCCCTCGTCCCACGGGAAAGGCGGGTATAATTAATATTCATGTGTGTATAAATAATTGAAACAATCTAAAACTGTTTCTTTGAACGTTCAAGATCATCGAATAAGAAATGTGNTATATATATATATATATATATATATATATATATATATATATATATATATATATATATATAACAACATTTTATATATTTCTTGATCTCTTTTCTCAAATTATTCTGAGCTGTTCCCGAAACCTAGTTCTAAAAATAAAAATGTACTTAATATTTTTACTGGTTTACTTAAATCTACATTATTGCTTCTTTAACTAAGCTTATATCATTGGGGAGTTGACGAAAGATGAAAACGCATGGATTTAGATTCCGCAGCGTCCGTTAATCAACTACGTACTCTCACATTTCACGTAAAAAAATAGAGATAGGAAATGATCTACGTAAAAATGTAATTTTTCTACTTTTGGTACAAACTCTTAATTCTGGAACGAATTTCCATTTAACATTCTCGATCAGGAAGCAGCGAGAGGTATGTGAAGATAAACTAGTGGTGCAAAACCATTACATAATTTCTCATACACGTTTCTCCATCGGAATGACAAAAATTCTTTAATTAAACTGTTCTTTCTGGCGTCGTTTCTTAAATTTTAATCGTCTTCATGTTCTCTATCCGACTCGTATAGTATAGAAATACCACTGACATTATAGTCGTCTCCAATTTGCAAAATGGATCAAAAGAATGATTCATTTTATAATTAGATTCCTTGTGGTAAGCTAAAAGCAAATCAATAAAACCTGTTCTTATAATGTAAGAAAGCAAATTTAGATAAATGTGTCAATAAAACACGTATGTGCACGATTATTTTTCATAAAACTACACCGATGAATGATAATTTCTTCCATCCTCAACTCTCTTTTCTCCTTCATCGTGCTTTTTATGCGCAGCGACCATAACAGACCATTTCAACGCAAGAAGAACGCACCTCAGAGTTAAATGCCTCAAGTATTTCATCTCGGTCCGGAAGAGAGGGATTTGCGAGAAATGAGGGAAGAAAGAGGTAAAAGAATTCATAGGGTCCTCTTGCGCTCAAAAAGCTTTTTAACCTTATTTCGTATGGCTGCTACGAAGCGAAATGCAGGCCATAAGAAAATACGCGAGACAAAACGAGAGGGTCTCCGGTTCCTCAAATGAAGGGATGGAAGAGAAACAATTTAAGTGATGGAAGAAGATTCTCAGGTGCTCGGGCATCTCTTGAAAGATAAGCCTCTTACGAATATACTCTCTTGTATTACATCTTTCAAATATTCAGACTCAAAAGATAAAGATGATTACAGAAGAACAACTTGAATCCTTTGAGTTAATTACTTTCTCAACCAACCCCACCGTGAACTAACAAGAATATTCCCTACACATAAAAAAACGAATTTGCTCCATTTTTTTACCTTGTCCGTCTTTGTGACTCGAATGTATTAGATATTTGATCATTTGCGAAACCACGAATTGGAATCTCCGGTCATGTCACTGTATATTTTACATTTGTTATACTTATATAAGGATGAATGCATTAATTTGTAAAGCACAAAAAAAAAGTTTTTGATTTTATTTTCATCATTTTCCTGTAAGATACTTCATAAGAAATATGTTTAAGTCACGGCTACATTCTATTCAAATTGTATTTGTTTATATTCTGCTAAAATAGTAATGTGTATTGCAATTACTTTTTCCTGTGAAACGTTTACTTATCAGAATTTATTTTGAAACACATTCAAACGTCGAGGAAGGTTTGGATTGAAACAATCTTATTAGCTTTCTGGAAATGGTAAAAAGGCTGTCAATCCTCATGCACCAATTATAACAAACCCCTGAATATTTTAATGACGATGTGTAATTCGAACAAGAAAATATATGAGGTGAGACATTCATTTTCAAATCTTCGATTCAATCATTTTTTGGAAAGAACAACTTAACATATGTTGGAAATGTAACATAATTATGGCTCGGGAGTTTAAACCATTCTTACAGGAACCATTTGAGATTTTCACTTTCACTTCCGCAAACTTTGGAAAGTTTGTACACTCGTTCTTTCTTAATTCGATGAGTAGCTAAGAAGGAAATTCAATCTCTCTTCTATAGAAGTACAAGCTACACTGTGAGAATAATTCACACAGTTAATAAGAAGTATTAAGGGTTTAAGTATATAAAAATGCTACCTTATGTAAAAATATTCTTCTGGTTATGTAATAAGTGTGGCAACATAGTGAACATACATCCAAAATGAGACGTTAACTTATTTCGAGATAAGATATATATTCTACGTTGGCTTTACATTGCAACAGAAAAAGTCTTTATGTGTTTACATCATGTTAGAATAATTTCAACGTCACAGACAAGGACACTGCAAAATCAAGAACAATATATAACATAACTACAAAGTAACACTTTAATATACAGAGAAAATGTTTTGTTTACATTATTTTAATTTACAACAGACAAGAAATCTCATTATGAAGCACAAAGAAGAGGATCAATGGCTTATAACATATTTATTTCCTGCAAACACACTTCAAAAAATACACCAGCTTCTACTCTCTTTAAATATCAAAAGAACTTGTCATATAACACCGTATTAAAGTAATAATAGTCCATTTATGATAAAAAATAAAACGAGAACATGAGTCATACTTTCAATGTAAGGATTACAAACCGTATATTAATCGTCTTTGCAATGGACTCGGTATATAATACTCGGTACCTTACAACGATGAAGCCTAATTTCCCGCTTATACCAACTTTTCATGCAGCGCCAGACAACCTCGCTCAGGCGTGAGGTGATCTCATTTCTTAACCACGCTTTCCATAACGTAGTATTTGAATACTCGCGATGCGACTCATTATCTTTGAGACAAAACGAGGTTCTGAAGAGAAAGCAGATCCATACAAGACCCACCCTGCTCATAGCTGTAATGTCTTCTTCTCGAGGTAATAGTCATGCAGGTTAATTCAAAAATATTTTAATGTTACTCAGATTTCATTTTCATTTAAAAAATATTTTAATGTTACACAGATAGATTTCAGTACGTAAATACTCCAGAAAGCAGATTTTATTTGAAATACAAATTAAATAAGTAAATTAATACACACTACTCTACGTACATCTCGTTACAAACGTCCATTTTCCGAACCGTTGTATTTGAGACTGCTGGTATGCCCCACCCGTTGCTCAGGTGGTAGTGTTGTCGCTCATCACCAAGTCATCCCGGGTTCGAATCCCGATGGGGTCAGAGAATTTGCAGCTTTGCACATGAATGACCCAATTCATATAGCTGTGACTACTGAAAAGCAAACCTTCCTTCCTCTATCCAACTCCTCCTAGTATCAATAACTCTTTAACTATTACTAATTTCTTCTACTAACCCCTCCACGTGGGCCAAGTTGTTGGTAAACCCAGCTAACCGGCCCACCTACTAACAACAGCCTAGCACACAACTCCTAACTCCCATCGCTACATGTAGATATGCTTCAATAGCACACTACATTTCCCATTTACAAATACAATTAAAAAAGACTGCTGGTCGCTGACTGCCGAGAACAAATAACTCTTAGTACAAGCCATCCATAGCAAGCACTTATGTAAAAAAAATCGCCATTAAATTCCAACAGTCCATCACAGTCCTCTTTATAGTATCTCATTTTCAACACACTTTTTTCATGAGCTCACTGAAACCCTCCTGGGAACGTTGCATTGAGTGCAAGTGGAAAGTTCCAGAGAACCAGTTTTCTGAGATAGATGGTAATCAACAACCAGTAATGACTCACCACGAGGAAATAGATAAACACTCGAGTAAAGTAAAATAAACAAAGTGAGAAACTCATATAAAGCGAGAAATGAGGAGGGAGGTGGTGTTGGCGGCGATGAAAAGGGAGGTGAAGGACGGACGGACAACGGCGGGGCAACGCAGGACATCGTGGATGCGGAGGACGGCGACGAAGGAGTCGGAGGTTAAAGTTTCTCTATTGTAACATTTTTAATTATGGGTGCTATGGCAATCTGGCCCAAGGTTGGGAGAGACAATTGTGACAAGTAATAGGGTACCTAATTAACTAAAAGACTTACCTAGCCCACTCAGCAACTCGACTGGAAGCCCTGCATTTAATCTTGAACTACGTAATTAAAATTTAAAAGGTCGGAGTTCGGCCCATTTTATTATGAAATACACACACTATTTCTTATTCAAAGAAAACGCAACTTCGATAAAATTGGTTTAATTATTCAATACATGGAAAATAACTTTTACATTATGCCCTAATCTACTCATGCACACACTTCCCCAACATATTCCCCCAAAAATCACACATGTTGCAAACCATAATAATTGGTTTGCCTTTTCATTCAATTACTCCTAGTGCTGGTAAATTATTTGCTCCAACCTTGATTTAATTTAAACATGATACATAAAAATATAATTATCAGCAATAACTGATTGTCCTTGACGATTATTGTTAATTAAACATTGACGAGCGCCACAAGTGTCTCTGGCATCGTCGCACTCGCATATATAAGTTCACTGCCACTACAGCAGATGAACTGGGCGCAGCCAATCATGCTAATTACCTTACAGTTTGTAATTGAAGCTGGACCACCAGTTGTCAAAACTACGTGGGTGTGGCGAGTTCCTTAGGGATGAATGACCCCTCGATATTACCAGACCATTCATTTCTCCACCCCGTATGTACCATTCGCCTTCATCGCTTCCAGAACCAAATGACCCTCAGCGTAGCGTTACGAGTATCCATTGCAGTTATTATCAGCTCAACTTGACCAGTTAATGGTGTTAATTGAAGTTCATGGCCATTTCCTTCTCTCAAAAGGTTGATGTCACACGAACCGAAAACATATGTCGGAGATCAGACGACACTTGAAAATAAAACCGATCGATTAATGATCGCCGAGTCATCTAAAAAACAATTTCTATCATATATCGAAAAGTAGCTAAGTCCTCTCTCAGAACTCAGCTAGAATAACTCAGAATAGTCGATCGTACTCAGAATGTCGTAGCTCTGAAAATAATGATCGCTTAACGTCTCGTAATGCAAATGATTTAATAATAATACTCTTCTCATGATGATGATGAGCTCTGAATCTCTTCATCTAGAACGACTCTGCTCCCTTGCTTAAGTAGCCCTCTCCCCACTTGGCGTCCCAAAAACTTAGCGATAGGGCTCCACCCTTCCTGACGTCATTATTTTCTTCGGACAATAATTTCGCTTTTTCACTCCACGTGGAGAATTTTTGGTTGGTTTTATAATGACGTCTATTCGTTTTGGACGAATAGCAAGGTTTGATTATCACAATACTTCGCTGTCTCCGAAATCTTGGTGTTTTTCTTATCGACACTACGAAGTCTTATGACCCTCATCTTTTCGCAAGGTGATATTTAATACTAGAAAGTTACCCTCGTCCCTCTTTGTTCTTGCCAGTGACACTATTTCAATGTCTCTGTCCGCCGTCATTGAAACTTCTTTCCATTCTAAACCCCAGATCTTCTTTTACGCAGATGTTTTCTGGCCCCTCGTTAATGCTGCCTTTCGTCAATCATCTTTCATTGTTGACCCAATAGCTTCGTTGCTCCTTGCCTCCTTGTTTACCACTAAGTCCTGCGTCAATCAACTTTCTTACTAATCGACTCCTTCGTCCGGCGAGAGCGCCCTGCAACCATTCTTCCTTTTTCTGTTGTTGTTTTATATCACCTTACACGTGGTTCTAGGCTCTATCTCCAAAATAACCCTAACCTTCCTCGCGAATTTCTATTGTAAAATTATATTTGCCTTTTCAAAGTACATGTCAAAACGTATCTGGTCAATCATTTCTCACATCCATTCAATTTTCTTTCCCTAGCCTTCGGTCCCCGCGAACTAGCTGCGCAGGATATCCAGATACTCGACTGATATTTTTATGACTTTATTCAAAAGAAACCCCCGGGTCTGCGCTCCAAGCGAACCAGTCTTCCCACTCCACTCTCCCTTTTGTTATGTAGCTGCGTCCTTTCGAAACCCTACCTATTCGGGTGCGAAATTTATTTATGACCCTATTATTTTAATAATTTTCAAAATAAATTGTAATTAAACGTAATGCATTTAGTTATTCATTACACTATTTAGTTGATATTTATGAACCAGATATTATTAGTACAGAGTCATGGCTATCTGGAAAAATGAAAGATGCAGAAATATTTCGTTCAGATTTTTCGGTCTTCAGACGCGATGGCGTGAGTCGTGGGGGTGGAGTTTTCATTTGTGTGGAAACCAATTTATCTAGTTCTGTAAGCTCGGTAGATGATGTTCACGAAGTAATATCTGTTGAAATTCAAGGTTATTCAGGGAAAACTGTAGAAATTACAGTAATGTATAGAGCTCCGAGTGATGATATGCGCGTGGTAGAAAAATTAGTTAATAAAATGGATCTCCGTTCAAATATAACCAGAAATAGCATTATCGGCGGGGATCTTAACTTACCACATGTTGACTCGGACGGTGACTCAGGTAGCATTAGCAATGCGCGATCATTAGTAAACGATCTAGTTTGGGATTGTGGCTACTGTCAGGAAGTGAAGCAACCGACCAGGAGGAAGCGGAGGTTGTTGTCGGCGTTTTCCTCGTACGACGGGAGGATAAGCGACACTGTAGGTAAGCGAGGATCCCTTGCGACACTGTAGACGGTACAAGAGACCAGCAAGCGGTTATCTTAGAAGTCCACTGGGCTACTTCTCAAAAATTTTAGACCACAGGAAAGAATAGTTTATCAATATAATAAAACAAATGTGCCAGATTTTATAGTCTTTTCTACGTCAAAAGTACGCGAGATGGACCGGTACGGATAGCTCCGTGCAAGAAATTTTGTAAAACTTTAAGAATGTAATATTTAAGAGCATTGAAAAATTTGTTCCCCACAAAAAATTAAAAAACAATCCCGACCTTGAACACTATAATAATTACATTATACGTTTAAAAGCGAAACTAAGTGTATAAAAATTGAAAAAAAGGAACTGACTAGCAAAATAATTACAAATTTCTCTAAACAGTTATTAATAGCTAAGAAAACTGCTCAACAGTGCTTTTTACAGAAAATTTTCCAAAATAAAGACAACAGTTGGTCACAATTTTATATGTACCTGAAAAGACGGAAAGAGAGAAAAGAAAGTACACCAGCGATTAAAAATAACGGTGTATTCTACACAGAGCATCAGGATAAGGCCAATATTTTTAACACATATTATTCGTCGGTTTTTGGCATTTCCTCTAGGAACGGCAGTCTAAATTTGACAAATAATTCCAATGTAAATACTTTTGTTCTACATACTAGGATGCTGCATCAAATTTCTAATATTAAAAATAAAAAATCAATCAGTCACGATAAAATTCCAGGGGATTTATTTAAACTCGGTGGGAAAGTCATGATTCCGCTCCTAGCCTAGCTTTTTGATATTACATTAAATAATTCTTCACTACCACGCGACTGGAAAAAGTCTATCGTGGCACCAATTCACAAATGAGGTTATCGCTCAATAGTTAGCAATTATCGACCAATTAGCTTAACCTCCGTAGTATATAAACAGATGGAACATCATTGCAGATTATTTGAAGAATACTTGGGAAAAAAATTATTTTCTACATCCCGCACAACATGGTTTTAGATACGGTTACTCATGTAAACGCCAACTTATTTCCGTTTGCCAGGACTTAGCTGAATCACTCGAAGAGGGAGGGCGAATTGAAGCAATAGTTATTGTTATATCAAAAGCGTTCGATTTAGTGTCACATGATCGACTTCTTGCAAAAATTGCGAAGTCAGAATTTGATTCGCGTGTTGTCAAATGGAATGTTAGTGAGTTTCTCCGGAATCGCTCACAACAAGTTTGAATAGATGGGTGCTTCTCTAAAGAATCCGTGGTGACGTTTGGAGTACCTCAGGGAAGCGTTTTGGGTTCACTTATTTTTCTTGTATATATTAACGACATATCAGAGCATATCAATTCGGTAGTGCATTTATTTGTAGAGACTGTTATATGTTAGAGAGCGATCTAAATTAATTGTGGAAATGGTCTGAGACGAATAAAATGAAAATAAATCCTCTAAAAAGCAGATCTTTGTTTTTCTAGATCAAAAATAAAACCTGATATGAACTATACATTAAATTATCTTCCTGAAGTTTCAAGTTGTAAATACTTAGGTGTTATAATTTCTCGTAACTTAAATTGGACACAATATGTAAAATACACAACAAAGAAAGCTTGGAGAGCGCTGAACTTCGTGAGACGCGTACTTAGAAAAGGAAACTCAAAATCCAAAAGCTTGGCGTACACTTCATTAGTCCGACCTATACTGGAGTACGGTACTGCTCGCTGGGATCGGCGCAGTGTGTAACGCGCTCGCCTTCTACCTCTGGGGACGCCGGTTCAAACCCGGTCCGATCCAAGTAGAATCCGAGGTGGTGGACGGAACGGTGCTCGCGGCAGGTTTTCTCGGGGTTCTCCCGTTTCCCCTGCCTATCATTCCACCACAACATTCACTCATCATCATCTCACCGCCATAATCATTCATAAAAATCACCCAAAAATCATTTCATTAATCACCCTCGGGTGTGGCGAGCCCTTGTGGTATTCAAGCTGAAAAACATCATGAATGGAACGCTGTTCCAATCATGATGTACGGTATAGGCATCAATGCCTGAAGTACCGATTAAGCAAGCAAGCACACTGGAGTACGGTGTCGCTTGCTGGGATCCGAGTAGGGAGGGTGAGATCAATGAATTAGATCAGATACAAAGAAATGCTGCAAATTTTGTTAGGGACAACACACGTAATATTAATTTAGAGTGGGGCACACGTTCCAATCGAAGGAAGTTCGCGCGTCTTTGTGCTTTCTTTAAAGCCTGTATGGGAGAGTCTGCATGGAAATCAGTGAACGCTAGGTTCCACCAACCGAACTACATTAGTCGCGGCGACCACAAGCGTTAAATAAAATGTAAGAAAAAGAAAACAAATATTGGGAAATACTTCATTATGAATAGAACCATTGTAGACTGGAATAACTTACCTGCAACAACACTTACCAAAAATAAATAAACTGTTTTCGCAACCGTCTTCTTGCTTCTTCGAAATAGGAGTACATGTGAAGTGCAGTGTAGTGAAGTGAATGTGACTAAGGGTATAGAAAATGCTCAGAGCGAATAGATTTGCAGTGCAGTGTAGTGATGTAAAGTGTTGGTGACTATTCACAGCAAATCTGTTTCGACGTTGGTTTTTTGGAATTATATTAATTTATTTTAATTATATTACATTAAGGTTATAGGAGGAGTAATGGTATAAGTGTGTATGTTGAAGCGTGCTTGTACGTATGAGTACAGATTAATAAATTTTTATTATTATTAATTTGAATGAGTGACGCGTGGCATGGATCTCTATCTCTAACAGAACTCTCTCACGAAGATTATTTACATTTAACAGACACATATTCTCTCATATAGCATTATCTGTGTGCTTCATTAACACTGAACAATAATGCCAATGGTTTGCTTCCTATTTGATAATGGCGATGATGAAACTCCTATTCGCCAGAAACATGTGTCTGCCACCGCCACCCCCATCACCCGGCTTTGTGGAAGGTTTTGGTATGACTCTATGCCAATAAGAGAGAATATCTCATCAACTCGCACAAGTTCTTAAAAGTAATTGCTCTTCTTCAGCAAAATGGTTGGAACAAAAAATGTTATCTCTAAAAATAGAAGAACTTACGATTATCAGTCAAAAATAATGTTCCGTAACGTAGTGAACATGTTCGTTTATTTTCGTCCCTTTCGTAGAACATTAAAGTGAAAGATGATTGTTATATGAGGAAAACTCTCATTGGTCCACACATAAACTGATCTAATGGAGTCTTATTTGGATGCCTCAAAGAAGTATTCCAAAAACTGTATATGCACAGTAAACTTACGATGGTATTTTAACGCTGCCGGTAGGAACTCCCAGTAGTACGGGTGTCTCTATGCTCACTCTCGCCACACAAATAACAATTGCCTAAACTACAAGACACTAGTAAGAGACGGCAGATAATTTGCGCGTAATTGTATTCGTCGTCAGTCGTCCACTGAAACAAAGTGTGTATCATAACCAAGAAATCTGTGCTGAGTAAGTTATCAGAGTATGATACTAAGATTCTTGTAGCATTTCTCATAAAACTGAGCTAAAATAAACCTAGTAATGGTAAATATTTATCACTTTACAGCTTCGTTTACCTTTATCGCCAGTCTTGGGGAGGTTTTTTTGTGGGTTTTCCTCAATTGCATAAAGTTAAAGCCGGGATGATCCCTAGTTTGATACACAAAAGTAGAGTAGTTTTATAGTCCTCCTTTTCGTGGTATAATTTATGTACATGTTTATGAATATATTAATCTATGTATTGTTCTTTATTTATGTATTATTATCATATTTTTATTTGACAGTGGTAAGGCGGAAGAGCAGGTCCGATGGCTTGAGCCTAACCAAAAAAGAAAAAATTATTATTATTATTAAGTTTACCAATACATTTATCAGTAACAAAACAATCTTCTCTATTTTGGATTCTTTCAGCACGTAACATGTTTGGTGGTATTGCAGTGATCTTAAAAACGCATTTCTATTTTAATTATAGAGCTAATAAGGGTTATACACGCTACTAGAATTAACATCCATTACACAATCAAATTAAATAAACAATGGAAGGTTTACGACCTTAGTATATATTTTGTGATTTAAAGTTCACAACTTTTGACTTCATGTCGAAGACGTCGTCAGGTAGTACAAATTATGACAAGAAACATAACAACAACATATTATATATAAATATAAACACGAAATATATTAACGAAAAGCAGAAACTACCCAAACATGATATAATATTGTATTGTATATACCAGATAGCTTTTCAGTGTCAGTTCGTAAATTCAAAGTCCCGTGTGTATTCCATTATTTATTTAATCTAATAAGCATATTTTACTGTTAAATCTTAAACTCTTATCGTCTCGCCAGCACAAGAGTGCATGTTCACTCCATGTGTATGAGCGTAGGAGTGCGTGCGTGCGCTGTGTGCGGGATTCACGCTCCAATTCATTCGACACCACCGTCCTTCCCTCTCATCGTGTGCCACCAAGCCATCATCTGTCGCCGCCTACCCTCCCCTCCCGCCTCTCCGGCCTTGTGGTGAGAGGACAAGCGTCACGCCGACTGAGCACACCAGGCCTACCACCACCAGGCACCTCGCACGCCGCCATTCATGAGTCCTGTCCTCAACCCCTGGAGGCCGCTGGTGCTGTACGCTCCGTTGCTTCGTAGCAACGACATGTCGCCGCGCGTCCGTCGCTTCGACCAGATGCGCGCGCGTGTTCATATAGTGCGCGGTGCAACACTCCGTAGGCACGTGGCACTAATCCATGTCATGAGATCACGCGAACCGTGTTGACGCACAGCGCTCCTCGGATTTTCTTTGTGACGTAATTTCTCTCTTATAGAAAAGCTCTGGAATGTTTCATGTCTCGTTTCACAAACACACAATCCACCTTTTAAGGACGAATAATATTTTTATTTTTGTTAAGAACACACTACCTTTCGACGTGGATTTACGCCGAGGTCAGGTGATCAAGTAATAACAAATTAAAACAATAAAATAACAGTACAAATGAATATAATATATACACAAAATAAGTCTACAAAAAAGTAGAAACAAACATGTTATAATACTGTATTGCACACACCAGTTTTTCAGTGTCTGTGCGTAAATGACAAACTCCCGTGTGTATTTTTTTATAAATATCATTTCTGATATGTAACGTTTGTAATAATTATTATATCTCTCCAAAATTAATAAATCTTCCCCATTCACCATGTGATCATTAATGCAATTTGAGGTAACTACACTTTGTTCTACTGATTTTATATTTCTTTCGTGTTCCTGGATTCTAGAGTGACCAACATAATGGACGTTGACAGTTGCACAATCATTGTCTTGTGTTTGATGCGTATTTGCACGGAATCTAGTACTCCTGAATGAAGTCGCGAAATGTGACTACAATTATGTGGTAGAGTCCCCTCAGCAGTATCGGATTAAGGAACTTTGGGATGTAAGGCATTTACTTAAGCAACAAGCTAGAAAAGTCATTCTGTCGCAACAAAATGAAAAGTATCCTATAATTTACTACACATTTATTACCAACAATAAAAATGTATTACCATTCTTTAATTATTAAAAAGACATGGCTTTTGTAGCTTGACGTCAAGCTAGACAAACCGACAATGAAAGACAAATAAAATTTAATAATTATGAGTTGTAAATTGCTTAAATAATTAATAGTAATTTATTACAACAATAAAAATTTATTACCATAGTTTAGTTATTAAAAAGACATGACTTTTTTATCTTGACGTCAAACTACAAAAAACATCTATATATGTCCAACAAGATTTAATAATTATTAGTTGAAAATTATTTAAATAATTAATTGCTAATTTATTGCCAACAAAAGAGTATTTTCTAAACACGTATTTACCTAAATAACGGGGTTTTAGTATCTTAGTGTCACGGGGGAAAGACTAATTGGAGCGTTCCAAATAGTTGAGTAATCTGTAGATTAACATTTCAAAAAATTAATAATAGTTTGGAAATGTTGGTACTGGTTCCTTTTTTTTTAATGGGGCTTTAGGGCTCGTAAATCTGGTTATCCTGAACTGGATTAATTTTTTTTTTTGTTTTTTTTTTTGTGGGGCTTTAGNAGGTCATTAGAGCCCTTAAAACTTGTACAGGTAGGGAAAATGCAGTTACGCACTAGGGAGAGCCGACATGACTCTCCCCGCGTGTGGGACTCGCCGAAAGACTCAGCCATACCCACTAAAAACCCTCCTGCATTACAACTCTAAACACAAATTCCAACATATCACATGACTTTTACTAGAAACATTAAAAAAAAAAGATGAGGAAAGAGGAAAATGAAAGATACCCTAGCCCTAATAGCGTCGGGATCGAAAAGAACAAGAGGTGGCCAAGGTAGGTCAGAAAAGAGAAAGGAAGGAGCATGGCACAAGTAAGTGGGAGCAATGCCAGACTCAGCTCGCGGCCCCGTGTTCGCCAAACACGTACATACTAGATGTAAGTCCCCTGGGGGAAGAGGAAAATGAAAGATACCTTAGCCCCAATAGCGTCGGGATCGAAAAGAACAAGAGGTGACCAAGGGAGGTCAGAAAAGAGAAAGGAAGGAGCATGGCACAAGTTAGTGGAAGTAATGCCAGACTCAGCTCGGGGCCCCGTGTTCGCCAGACACGTACTTACTAGATGTAAGTCCCCTGGGGGGATCTGGATGAGTGGCCGGCCCTTTGTGACCGGGTAAACGTATATCTACGTACTATTTTGTTTCCTCCCGGTTTTTTGCGAACACCTTTTGAAGGCAAAGGAAGATTAGATCTATTGTCGGCGCAGAGTCGAGTATGTAGACTCCAGTTTGTTGTCATCACATTTCCGCAACTAACTGGCCGAATGTAATTAAACAGTCATACAATTAAAAGAAGTATTTTCAGGAAAGTGCCCACAATTGTTTCTTATCAAATCTTTGGGTATATGTCTAGTCGAAGATAAAAAATTGATTGATGAATCGACCTCTGTAGAAGTGATCAAAGAATTCCATTTAGTTGAAAAAACTAAATGCTTCGGAACAAATGTAGTGATTTAATATCATTTGGTAAGAGAATATTGAATATTTCTTTGTTTATTCTTAATTGTAGAATTATTTAACAGCGTTGCAATTTTTTCACTCAGGTGACATCACTCTTTCACGAGTGATAAATCAACATTTCCAACAAATGAGCAACCCAACGAAGCTTCCACAAATTCCTAAGACAAAAATCAACTCTCTCGGAAGTAATATTCTTAAACTTGTTGGATCGATTGCTTATAAGGGGCCATGGAGAATAACTGAAATTCCGGCGTTGTACATTACACTGCACTAGCTCTCAGAGGAAGAAAGTGGTACGAATTTGATGATTTAAATGCTTCGAACAATTCTCGAAAAGAGATTTGCTATTGTGCCAGAAATTTTTATTTATACGTAATTAAGATAAATATTAATTTCGTTGTATTTTAATGACCAAATGTATTGTTTGTTCGTTGTTAAATAAACAGAAAAAATTTGATGATTAATTACCATAAATTCCCTTGTAGTACCACAACTATTGTTTTTTTCCCACGTGACAATACCATTAAAAAAAACCGCATTTTGTATATTAATAAAAATTACTTTCTCGATGATAAAAAATTCAATTCATTAATAAAATACTTCTGAACTATTAATTATTCAAGTTTTATATGTTCTAGCTTTATTCATTCCATATCTATAAAGTTAGCGAAAAAAGGTTTATTAAAATAATAATTTTTGTAATTCATAATTCGTTACGAATTTATTGCTACAAAAATTTATTACTCTTTTCTTTCTAGGTGTAACATGTTGCTCTAAAGTCATGTGAACTGTCTGAATATTTTCTACAACTTATCAGAATCCATACTAAAATATAAATGCGCAACGCGAAAGTGTGCCTGTCAGTTTGCTACCTGATCACGACTTGAGCCGATCGAGATGAAATTTTGCAAAGAGATGGTTTATATGTCCAGGATGAACAAATGCTAACTTTTATTTTTGAAATGTGATAAGAAAGATAAAAATGGTTTATGACAATAAATGTCGATAAAATCCGGAAAAATATAAAGTTATATTTGCTTACGCTGACTAAACGGTTAGTAATAGGTGACAGCTATGAATGGCAATATTGTTTTCTTGAAATATTTCAGCAAAAAAGTCTCCGACAACATATGTGTATCTAAAAAAATTAACCTAATTTGTCGATAAAAGTTATTAATACTAGAATTGCTAAAATGTTTCAATTTAAGAGTAATTTAACAAGGAAAAATCAATCATCATCAAATTTAATCAATTATTTGTTTTATGCATTTAACAAGGATAAAAGGTCTTTAAATTGTAAAACTTCGACGAATAGTTTAGATTTTAAAAGAATTATAATGAAACTGTGCAGCCTCGGAAGCAAAAACTAGACCGCCGCGCGCAAAGATGGTGTAGTGTATAATCAAGTTTTGCATTAAAATTGATTATAAATTTGAAAAATTAGGATGCCGTAGATGTTTTTAAAAACCAGTAATTAAAACTATTTTAATCCTACAATATAGAAGATTTTACTTTTTCCCTGAGTGAAAGATGATCAGACTAAGAAAAATCCCGAGCAACGATGGGTAATTAGCTCGTACTTTCTAGTTATTATTTAGCAAGTTCTTACTGTCGGCAAAATTTTAAAGGCAAAAATCCCCACGGAGGTACGTGTATCTACGTTCGTAATGATATTTTATCTTCTCCACTGACAGGCTA
>NNCF01128498.1:159038-216932 GCA_002313205.1 Laupala kohalensis | reverse complement strand
TCTGATGTTAGGGTATGCTGATTTTTCTGAAAATTAATTGTGTCACATAAATAATTGATATAACACCCCCCCCCATGTTCTACCATCATTTAACTCTCCTCCCCTTCTTCTGAAAATTAATTGTGTAGCATAAACATATGATCTCCACCCACTCCCTCACACCTACCCCTCTCCCTCACCTCATTTGCTCCCAACCCTTCTTCTGATGTTAGGGTATGCTGATTTTTTTGAAAATTTATTGTGTCACATAAATAATTGATATAAAACATTTACCCCCCTTAATGACCTAACATCATTTACCCCCCCTATCCTTCTTGTGACGTCATGGTATGCAGACTTTTTTGAAAAATTAATTTGTGTTGCATAATCATATGATCTTTCCCCACTCCCTCACACCCCCAACCCCTCTCCTCTGCTATTGCACATCACACCTCTCACACGATGTAAATCATATGCTCTCCAGTATCCTACCTCTTAACACCTATTACGCAACATTTTTCAGTATGCTGACTTTTTTTTGAAAATTAATGGTGTTGGATAAATCCTATGCTCTCCTCCTCCGCCCACCTCACCCCTCCTCTGCTATTGTGCATCACTCCACTGCTATTTCATAACATTACATCATCTGCTATTACGCAACATTACATCACCCCCCCTCTTAACACCTATTATGCATCATTCCCCCACCCCTCCTCTGCTATTGCACAACATTGCATCATCTGCTATTGCGCATCATTACATAACATTGCATTATCATCCCCCTCCTCTGCTATTGCGTAACATTACATCAACCACATCCCCACCCTCTCCTCTGCAATTGCGCAACATTACATAACATTGCATCATCCCCCGTCTCTCCTCTGCTATTGCGTAACATTGCATCATCCTGGGGAAAACCCCCAAGGTCATGGGGAAAACCCACATCTGGTGATAAGCTCTTATCTGGCTCCAAATCGGCAAACCGGAAACCGCACCATCCGGTGATAAGCTCTTATCAGCTTTCTTATCTGTACTATAACTGGTACACCTGTCAAAACAGCAAAACCGCAACATCCGGTGATAAGCTCTTATCAGCTCTTATCTGGCTCCAAATCGGCATAAATCCCTACTTGTTTTCTCAGCTGAAAAACGAAAGCCAATCGTCTTTGACCAGCGGTACACACTATTGAGGACGAGTTGTATTTTTTGCTCTGCACCGGTGACTCTCTGCGAGAAGCAAAAATCAAAGCCGTCGACAAAAAGAGAGTGTTGGATAGGATTCTTTACAGCGGATGTTATGCTTTTAATAGCCACTGCAAATAAGGTCACACTCAGGACTGAACACTTAGGAACACCATTCTATTGAAGAAGGAGATCCGAAGTGTCTCTTCCAATTCTGTGTCGGAAGGTACGCTGATCCAGAAAGGACTGTAACATCAGAGGAAATGTCCTCTAAAACCCAAAGCATAGAGTTGTTTTAAAATGCCATGACGCCAAGTAGTATCATAAGCCTTCTCGATGTCAAAGAATATTCCGACGACAAGTTGTCTTTGGACGAAAGCATCTTGAATTGCTTTTTCCAGGAGAAGTAAGTGTTCCATGGTTGAATGGAACTTCCTGAAACCACACTTATATCGACTCAGCAGGTTATGCCTTTCAAGATACCAGACGCGACGTCGGTTGATAATTTTCTCCAGAGTTTTATAAACGCAATTCGTCAAGGCAATGCTTCGATAACTACTTCGGGAGCTCACACTTGTCAGGGAATTCTCCCAGATGTGTACATTTAAAAAAGGGCCAATGCTTGCTTGATGGTTTTAGTTTCCAACAGCATTGACCCATTTCGCAGTCTCTTTATGGACTTCAGATTTCCTACTAGTCCTTCTAATTCTTCATAAATATAGAACGGGGACACTTTTTCAAGTGTCCCGTCAGTTCGTGACATTACAATGAAAACATTCTCGTCAGGAATGTTCTGTTTCTTGACATTTTTTCCTTCTGAAGTGGGAGGGCTGTGAACCCTCGGCCGCTTCGAAGATGTTTGGTTGCGTGACTCCCCCTGCGGTCCACTCGCTTCGCAAGGTGACGTGTTAGTATCTATGCGTATGGATTTCATTTCATCTCCGTGTTCCCCACCTACCACGTTGGACTCCACGTTGGACACGGGGACACCCCATTGGGGTGCGAGGGTTGACTCGAGGATATATCGGGCGCACGAAAGGTACTTTAAGCAGCGTTTTGTACGTTTCGAGTTGTCGAAAATATATATTATATTCCTAAAATCAGAGATAACTTATAATATTAGTTATACGTGTTTTAGATATTTCAATTGTTCAATTGAAATTGCCGTGAAAGTACTACGCGATACAATACTTTACATCCTTTTGAACAACTTCATATTACATTTGTCCTGTAGACAGGTCAATAAAAGAGGCCAATCCAGGAAAAAAATATAAAAGTTTTTACATAGGCTAATCTGTAATTTGCAATATTATATTGTATTTATATTATATTTATACAACCTAACGAAAACGATAAGTCCCAACAGTGACATGAATTTAAAATTGTGTAATGTCACCTTGTTCTTTTAAGAGCCTTGTTACAATGATGTGTAATTATGTACTCCTGGAATTATAAAAGGGCCCACAAAAATATTCTAAGTCCCGCGGTGTTAGCAGTTTGGATTCGTTACGTTTGTAACGCCACTCCTCTGCGACGGGGAAAACGCTCCTCAACTTCGTTCGACGAATCTTAGGCAAACATGAAACTGCTTCCACATTTGGCAGACCAATAGAAGACGAGTACTGGCGAACATACCCCTGTTAAATCGTAACGAGAGAAAATGTTTTATTACGCCGCTATTAAACATTTTATTATACACTATATTTAAACTTTATTTATTAAAAACTTTATTATTGTCTATATTTAAATGACATCTCAAGTTTGGTTGTTTCACAACGCCGTCCTAGGGAATATAAAACAAATTTAACTTCTCCGTAAACAGATTTGCTTCTTATTGTAAAATCGATATTGTGTAATCACAAATTTGAAGAACATTGCAAGATATCGTGTGAATTTCGGGAGATACGCATTCAGGAATTACTTTTTAATATTCCTATAACCTCTGAATTTTATTCAATGGCGCAAAGAACTTAAGGTCATTGGCATCAATTACTTTGTTTATTGTAATTTCAAATGATATACAGCTCTTTTATACTATTTTTAAGGTCAATCGGAAATCAAGCATTATAGAAAGGAATTTGATATGAAATGAATGAATAACACTAAATATTAATTCTAATGATATCTTCAATAATTTTAAACCAGTAAATAAATTACGCCTGTAAGAAATGTATTGATGCAAGATACAACACTTGGCTGTAATCGTGCAACACATAAAATAATATGGTCAGAGAGTAACATTACAACAAAGTTTATTTTTAGTTCTGAGAAAATATAAATGTATATTTGATTTGAGCAAAAACAATTAAACAACTACATCAATTGGACTTAAATTTCAGAATATTTCGTTGTTAGATTTATGCTGGTCTTCGAAGATGAAACTTTCGTTAGTTAGTCGCAATTAGTAGGATTTCATGTTCTATGCTTTGAAATAATACCACTTTAAAATGCATCTTTCTAGAAGACAAACATAATTTTGGAGAACGATCGGAATTTCAAATTTGTCATCAATCATCCATTTCGCTCTTTTACTACGCGTGCAGAGGAAGTAAACTAGAATAATTGTAATTTGTTATTGAAAGCGCAAAACATTGTGCACTTAATAAAGTGTTAAAATCAGAAGATCTCGTTTACACACATTCACAGTCACCTGAAAAACAAATATTTTCGATATTTTTGACTAGTTGTCATCTTTACGTATTTCTATGATCCCAAAGATGTTTCTTAGGGTGACATCACCAGAATATTTTTTCTTTAGTCTTGTTATTTTTTTCATAAGAGAAGAAGAAATGATACCTACAGAAAAACTACAAAAATAAATATATCGAGTTACCAAAATACTTGTGATGTTTCGGATTTATTATACGCTTCCGACGTTCATTTTTATGGATAGAATGTTTCTTCCTTATGACTACTTTTTCGTGTAAGTGAAGTTACAGACCCCAGATATATATAAATATAGAGTTGAGGAGTGCTGACTTAAAGTCGAAACTTTGGCAGTCCAACGAATATTTTAATGAGGAAAACGCTCGCTTTCTTTTAAATTATAAATATTTATATTTTGGTCATCATTCATTGCTTCTCAGATTGTGTACTATACCAGGATATATTGGTATGTACGCTATTTGAGTGTTCTTCTGGGAGGAGAGATGGGAGTGTGACCAGCGTATTTAAAGGGAATTGAAAAATAGAATATTACAAGCATCTTTTCAAATCGAAACACGAAAAGAACAATTAAAAATTTCAATAAGTATAATAAGTGGACCATGCCAATTTTCGCTTCGTCTCCGCCAACACGTTTTCGATTGGGTTGATGCCTGCTCTGCATTTCATTCCTGCACCAATCGAAACGTGTGGACAGATGAATGATCATGCTGAAAAAATAGTTCTTAAGCAGGATACAATTGCCGCACCGGATGGATCATAATATCTCGCAAGATATGGAGATACTGATGCCCATCAAAATGACCTTGCATTCTGTGAAGAACGCCTACACCGCTTACCCTTCCCCAACACGCCAACGAAACGCGTACAGATTGTACTCTCTCTCTCACATACTCAGGACAATGACGGGTTACACGAGGTGGATATACGCTTACAGGTCCGTCATTTGCAGAGGAAAAAACACTATCGTCTGAGAAAATCACGTTTCCCCAATTACGATTAATGTTTTCCTTGGAAAATGCTAACTTATACACTCCATGTTCCTTGGAGAACGCCTCGTTTGTCGCTGCCCTTCTAGATCGAAGTCTAGTATCTCTCAGGCGGTATCTAACAGTTCTCGAGCAACTGGAAAAATTAGACAGGCGTCTTAACTGTTCTGAAGAGCGGAAAGTATTCTCCTTAGCCTGGTTCACCAAAACGGCGTACTGGGATTCGGTAGAAACTTCAGTGTTAGCACGCCTTCCAAACTCCGCAGATTCGTGATACTCCCGAACTCACTTGCAAGACGTTCTTCGACTTACTCCTTATTGCCTTCCAGCTTCCGAGGCACTGAAATTGGCACTTTTCACCAACGCAATCATCTTTTCCCTAACGGAGCGCTCGTGATGAGACATGGCAGTTGAATACTTCGCAAGTATCACTTTGCTAACCACGTGTAAGCCAAGTTTCCCTTCCACAGAGAAACACGAGGTCGTCTGATCAGATATGATTAGGTATTGCAAACATTTCTACTTACAGTCGTAGATGAAATGAATAATTTCAACAAATAACTATACAAAGAAACTTTGCAGAATTTTGTATATATTTCTAAGGATTGACGAAATTTTGTTTTCAAAGAATATTTATATTTGTAAATTCTGAGTGTAATATTAACTAATTTGAACTGAATTTGCTCTCCCAACTACATGGAAGACGTGGCTTAGGAGAACGAAGCCCTACCACGAATGTTACGATCAATAAGCCACTGGTTCAATTCCCGGTGATATATGAGAAAAGATTTTTGAAAGCGCATTCAATCATAAATCAGCTGAAGATATCTGTATGAAAGATGAAATAACGATATCTTCATGAAAGCTCTAACGATGCCGAGAAAATCTAAATGTGTTATTGGGCAACGTCGCATAACGCTTAATTGCACCAACTTTGTTGGCATCCAAGCAGAAAACAAGCTTTCGCAGTTCATTTCCGTATCATGTGATATATTCGAACGTACTCGCATTACTTTTAATTTTGTTCAAAGTGTTGAAAAAAAACGAAACATATAATGCTAAGAAAATTGGGCGTTTTGTAAGTTCTTTTTTATTTTAATATAACCTAACTTCCTTATGTATTAAGTTGGTTTTATACAATAGTCTCGTGTAACTGTACTTTATTCACACTTTGTAATGGGTTTTTTCCAATTTTCACTTTAGAAACACATTCGGTATTGTTCATTTTGCATTGGAGACATGTATTAGTNCCTGGAACTAATATATTTCTAGTATGTAATTTATTTATTTTTAAGTGGTTTAACATTCTTAATGATATCACTACAATTAACCTTTAGTGTTATTCATTTATATTTTATACAATTGTATTATATAATTCTTGAATTCCGATTGACAGATGTGTATAAGAGACAGGGTATAGAGAGGGATCTAATATTGAGAGTGTTGAAACATAATATTTCTAAACAAGTATAACTAATGACTGATAGTAAATTTGTCATTGCGATCTCTCTCCATAATGATGTTTGTCTTCTCGATCGATGCATTCTAAAGTGGTGCATTCTTTTAGGTTATAGAAATCCTACTCATTTACATGAAATTCTTCCACATGAAATCGTACTGAATTAAATAATGAAAATTTCATCTTCGTTGACCAGCATAAATCCAGCAAAAACATTCTGAAATATTCATAAAAGTAATGTGGTTTCTTAATTGTGTTTGCTCAGTTCAAAACTACATTTAGTAACATTCTTTTGTTTGAGAATAGGGTTTTAAAAGTAAATGCGCCTAAATATTGTGTTTGCATTAATACCTCTCTGGATATATTTACTATCAGTACTTTCCAGTTTGTGAGAGTGTTTTGATATCCATTTTTTCCCATTCTTGTTCGTTCGTAATCTAATATTTCTGTTACATATCTTGCTATTAAGCAATAATTGCAAATAATATAAAAGCTTGGAAAACACTTGGATCTACAACAAAACACGTCTTCATTGATGCCAATATGCTTTTATGTATTTATGCCATGGGTATCTTTGGGGCCCAAAAGAGACAGTTAGACGTGACTTTACTAAAGAGAATTCTCAAGATATAAGCTTAAATCTAAATATTTCGTAAACGTATGGCTCAACTAGCAAATTTATGTGATTGAAATCTTACATGTAATCCAGATTGTATCGTGAAACAATAGCGATTTTTCTGCATTATTCATCATTCAGTTACACAGTACTATAATTTCCAATATATTCCATTCCATGGCATGTCGTAGTGAGACCAAATAATTGCGAATTGATTGAATTTCTTCATAAGTATCACTTGCTATAAATACTTTGAAATGTGTATAACTAAAAACAAAAAAATATTCCACTAATAATGATAAAATTCAACATTTATCTCCACGAGTACTATTAGCAATCTCTTCGTTGTATCTGCTCTACCATTAGATCACCAAATATAAACTACCATTATACCTTCTTTAACTACATTATATTTCTTAAACAAAAGTAATCTAAAATACTGCGATCACAATTTCACTTCTGCGATCTAAATTTCTAGTTTGAAAGGCAGCAAAAAGTAGAATGTCATTTAAATACTCCGTATGTCACATAATTATTCCAATGAAAAACCTTATTCGTGTAATTTCATGTAAAACCTTATTCGTATATTTTTGATTAATACTTTCAGATAACACGAAATTCTCTATAGTATTGATGGTAAAATATTATGTTAATTAGAGGCGATTTCTAGATTTAAAATAAGAAGTTCTTAAAATATGACACTGAATCTGGAATGCTGAGACCAACTAGTTACAATAACTTAATATTTAAATTTTCGCTACTATTTCAATTTACTGTAAATTTTATGCTTAATGTCTAATTAATACGTTTATCTTCACAAATATAGATATCTGTGTGGTTCGTAAAAAGTTATATACTCATAAAGACCATTACCATGTTCGTCTAAATTACCTAAATTACCATGTTCGTCTCCTGCAATTGAAATCAATGAATAATATTGAATTTCGATGCGAAAATTTTCAATGAATTATTATTATTATTATTATGTGTGTATCAAATGAATTCTGTTATAGTGAACAATAGAAGCAGTACTCTTTTGTAATTAATGTGAATGAATTATGATTAATTTCTCTGAATTTATATAAGTGTACAGGAAGGAAAACAAGAAAGAAAGAAGGAAGGAAAGAAGAAAAGAAAGAAAGATCGTATGAAAGGAAAGAAAGGAAAACAAAGAAACTGATGAAATTGGTATATAAGAGAATGAGTGATACTTAATTAAATGCAACATAATTTTTATTATATACTATATTCTGGAACATTTTTATTGTATTGGTAAATTACTTAACTTTATCATAATTGAAATGCGATGTTTTATTGTGTGATTATCTTAGTCAATCTGTGTGAATACAATTCATTTTCATTTCAATATTTTAATAAGAGTAATTTGTGTTTTTTATCTTTATTGAAATCTAAATATTTTTTTTGTAATATTACTCTCTGAGCATGATGTCTTATGTTGCCCTATTACAGCCAAAGGATTATACCTGGAACTAATATATTTCTAGTATGTAATTTATTTATTTTTAAGTGGTTTAACATTCTTAATGATATCACTACAATTAACCTTTAGTGTTATTCATTTATATTTTATACAATTGTATTATATAATTCTTGAATTCCGATTGACATATTAGAATATTATAAAAGAATGGAAAATTATGTAAAATTACGATAGACAATACACAACGCTTCATGCCAATGAGTTTTGAGTTCTTTTCGCCCCTGTATAAATTTAAGAAATTATTGGAATATTTATAAGTAATTCTTTATTCGCATTTTTTACAAAATCCTTACGATATCTTGCGATAATATCAAAATTCTATGAT
The DNA here is from genome assembly GCA_002313205.1 of Laupala kohalensis. Taxonomy (NCBI): domain Eukaryota; kingdom Metazoa; phylum Arthropoda; class Insecta; order Orthoptera; family Trigonidiidae; genus Laupala; species Laupala kohalensis. The sequence goes on along the minus strand of NNCF01128498.1, from coordinate 208,217 downwards.
AAAAACAATATATTTTTACAGTAAGATGCAAACTTTTGTACGGAAACTAACATTTTACATTTTCCAGGATGCGTTGTGAGACAACGAATCTTGAGATGTCATTTAAATACAGAGAATGGTAAAGTTGAGAACAAACAGAATATTTTTTGTTATGGAAGTTCAAAATGTGTATAATAAAAAATTACAAAATATTTCAATGATAGCGGCGTAATAAAACATTTTCTCTCGTTACGATTTAATAGGGGTTTGTTCGTTAGTACTAGTCTTCTATTGGTCCGCCAAACATGGAAGCTGTTTCAAGTTTGCCTACAATTGTTCGAACGAAGTTGAGGAGCGTTTTCCCCGTCGCAGAGGAGTGGCGTTGCAAACGTAACGAATCCAAACTGCTAACACCGCGGGACTTAGAATATTATCGTGAGCATTTTTATAATTCCAGGACCGTACTCGTTAGTGAGATATTTGTAGCAACTGTGAGAACATTTTTAGGTACAGCCTGTAACAGATTGTGGATGTATTTTTTATTTTATATTTTAGCCCTGAAGTTGGACAGGCTATACACGAAACGTTGGCGAATTAGTATTGTTTTTGTATCCTGACCGAATCCTCAAGATGGAACTCCTGTAAAATTATGTGCTCAACTAAACTTCATTATTAAATCAAAAANATTAAGATAACTATAAAATAAGGATTCGGTACTTCTGATGCGATTACCACAATTTATTCTGACAATAGTAAGGTATAAACAATACATATAACATTTACAATAAATACACAATTCTTCTGCCCCCACAGTACCAAAATACAAATATAAATCCCTCGCAACTGATTGCGCAATGTTACATTGAGCTCATTCTCTTGATTCGCGCGTATACAATCAATTTTGGAGAAACAATTTCAAAGCAAGCACGAAATGAGCAATAATTACGTCTTCCCTTCTGATATTCAATTACCAGTTCTTTTTTTAAACGCCTTTTCTTCTCTTCTTTCTTCTTAAAACAAACCCCAATTTTTTCAGTGAATGTGATAAATTCAACTCCAATGCAACGTTCTCTTTCGCAATATACTAGTTAACATCGAATTACAAAATTAAATATGAGTCCCTAATCAACGAAATCACTTCGTATAATGTCCGTCTCACAGAGACGTATACTCACAACCAGCGTATTTTCTTCGAAATCGTGTTCAACCACCACGGCTCGAAACATATCTTTTTCATCAACGCAGGCTGCACAGCTGCTTCAGCGCCCGTCCAGTGACCTTGACCCACGCCTTCTTTTATCACGATTTTCGTCCTCGTGCTCCCACGTTTCGACGGCTTTTGCGACAGATTTTATCAACCGGCGGCGTGCAAATGTTTCCGGATTCGTAAGACAACTTTTACAATACGTTGCTGGCTTCACTTGGAACCCTTGATCAAATATTATCACGCATTTAACTTGCGTTGTATCCGGCCGTTCCCTTTATAACCTCGATTGCGATAAAATATCATAAAATGATATGTCCGTAACTTGCGTCTTCACGCCTAATAAAAATTACTGAATTTAAAAATCAATATTCTGATCTTTTACTATAAATTCAGATTGGCTCGTTTTCGTTCAATAAATCGGCGTACGATTACAACGTGATTCTACCCGCTTATGGTCTGCGTGATGAAGATCACTCGTACGAATTAAGCAAGTCAACCGTCTTCTCCAAGAACCCCGGACAAAATGAGATAGATTCATGTCGTGATGTTCCCTTCTTGGTACTAACTCCTACTCCTTCTAAACTTCACGCACAACGCATTCCGCCAATCGCTCGTCTTTTCCGATGGTTTCGCGTCACTAGCTTTGTCAGGTGCATTCACACTTTCCTAGTTCGTATAATATAATTTCAAAATCTTCCGTCTGTGTTGTGCAACTCGCCTAATTTTCTTAGCGCCTCGTTCAAATCGGTGTTATTGGCCTTTCGTCTCTATTTTAACTGTTCTTTCTCGCATATATTCCTACATAAGTCCAACATATTCCCTAACGAATCTAGGTCGTTAGATAACCCCCCTCTCTAATAAGAAAAAAAAATTAAATTTTGCTTACACCCCTCAAAATATACAATTTTTTTTCTACAAAATCTCCACACAAACTGTTAATAGTAGACGGTTCTTTGATTAACCATAATTATTCTCAAAAAAATGAATAAAAATTTACAACATGACCCCGTATCTGGATTATACACATGACTACATTATTACATTCGACCTATTATTTACACCTTAATTTCTTATTCTATTTAGACATTAGAATTCTATTTACACCTCTCTTCCTAATATTTCCCCCCATTTCTCTCTTTCTAATACTGCCCCCCATTTAAAAAAAAACAACAAAAAACAAAACTATAATCGATACTGTCCGTTCTATTTCCCTTTTACTTACACTTGGTCTTATTTTTTCTATCATTTCAGTCGGGTTATCACTCTATCCTCTTCTCCAATCACGCAACGTTTTTCTGTCGTATTCGCATACATTCGGTCCCAATTTAATTTTATTCCAATAGCGTCTTTTCCTCTTCCCCTTTTTTCTTCCATCGTCGCTACTGTATGGTGTTATGGCTCTATTTAATCGGCATGATTATACTTTCTCATCTAATTGAATTAAATCCTCTCCTTTCTCTAATAAAAAACATGTTGACACCATTTACTCGACATCGTTTTGATTTACGTTCCTCTGAATTTGACTCTCGGACGTCCCATCGTGTTATCTCAATTCACTTTTTTCCTAATTTCCTTTTGCACATTTATTTCGTCGAATCGTACACTTAACCTCTTTCCGTATTTCGCACCTATTATTTCCCCTTTCGCATATCTGAGTTGGCAATCGGACGGCATATATCTCCTCGTCTGCGATGGCAAAACTCATCAACATTTCTCCACATACTCATTATAATCCCCTAAAATTCGTAATAATTACATGCACGATATATTTCTCTCAACAAAGAAACTTTCGGAATATCCGTTTCATAATTCACACAACATTTCCTCCTTATTTTATTCTCATCATAACTTAATCCACTTTAATTCGAGTGATATCTTTATTAGATTTTCTTTGATCTTAATTGTGCCAACCTTTAAATATTTATTATTCAACTTCGACGATAATTACGTTGTCGTACATCCCAATGAAAAATCCATACTACCTCTTGGTCGATTTCTAAAACACTATTTTCCATTAAATCCGTTTCTACTCATTCTTTACTACGATTCCTTTTTTTATTTTTCTGTTCTAAGTTATTTCACCGTTGTTTCTTTGAGTTCCCGATCTTCTTTGACACTCGTTTCCCTACCTTTCTCTCCGGATTTCGTCGATTGTATCCTCGAATATCCGCCGTATAACAAAACAAAATAAAAACTAACTATTTTCTGTGACAAATTCATTAATAACTTCCTTAATCCGCATATAAAATTTAAATAATCCCCTTTATATTGCCACGTTTTCCTCATAACATATTTTTGCTGTCAATAACATCTAGACCTACCAATATTTAATTGCTTACTGATCTAACACCTACTACCTTCTTTGAAAAAAAATGATTCTCTCCTTCTTACCCAGTTCATCTCTAATCTACGCTCTGTCCTCCACTCGGAACATTTTATTTGCCAATATTATCTAATATCCACACACCTCGCCAACTATATACAATTCTTTCTCTTACTAAAATACTTTATTTCTCATCCACGCCATATCCTACTTGGAATGAAATTTGCGCCAATAATACTACACGCATTCTCACTACCACATATCGAAAAACAAATTCGTCTTACAACGTCATCACAATACTCTCCCTCAATCAGGCCACGTCTCACTCGGAACATGTTTTGTGCAATAACATTTAATCTCATTCAACAAGGTATCTTATTCATTTGATCGTCTACCCGATCCTCCACAACTACCTATATCATAACTCTTCATCCATTCATAACATGTTTACCCCAATAATATCTATTCTTATCCTACACCATCGTCAAAAACCAAAATCCTACTCGGAACGAAATTTGTTGTCAATAATATCTAATTTTTAAAAAAATCTCAAAAAACATCATCTCCCAAACAATATCTATTTCAAACCATACACTTCAAAGACTCCTACTCTCCCTACGAATCCTTCCTAACTTCAAAAAAATAATACATCCCTCCTTCTTCATATTTCCTCATTCGGGCCATGTCCCCCTTGAAACATATTTTGGCGCTAATAATATCTAATCACAAAATGTCCAAATATAATCAATTACTTAATCAACAAATGTCGTACTCTATCCTACATACACTCTTCTCGCTCTACGACATCTCCACTACGCCATGTCCATTCTGAACATGTTTGGATTCCCCCTCCAACGCGTCCAAAAGTACGCTCCACCTGCATTTGGGCGTTCCTGCCTAATACCTCACCAAAAACATATCGTACTCCTCACTCTCTCAAAAAAATACACTATCCCAAAATCATCTTCTTTCTTAAAAAATACACTTCAAAAAAATCCTACTCTCCCTACAACTCCTCCCTAACTTCCAAAAAACACACTCCTCATTCTCCCTCCTTCGTGTCATGTCCCACTCGGAACATGTTTGGATGCCCCCTCCAACGCCCCCAAAAGTACGCCCCACCGGCATTTAGGCGTTCCTGCGCATTTCTAGTTAAAATCCATCGCCTGATCGCTTGCCACCGCCCGTACTGCCATCCCTTCTCGCGGCGAACTCGGTCCGTTTCCCGGCCCCGTGGTACTCGTCGCTGGTTCCCGCGTAACTACCGTCGTCTCTCGTTGTTCACGTTCCATAATGTTACGCAACGCGCGTCCGATTTCCTCCGGTTCTTCTCTACGATACGGTCTTCGATCTACTGGTGGCAAGTTTCGTGAATTCCTAACTGCCCCCCTCCAACTATTACTTGGCGATCCTCGATAATTCCTGTTTACGAAATTAATAGAACTCACTTGATTCGCTTGCCTTGGTATTCTTGGCATACTTGAAAACGTTGCATCGTATTCCCCTAGTAAACTCTGGAATCGATCGCTACACGTGGGTCCAGCGCTTTTAAGTAAATTCTGGATCGTCGGATTAAAATGCGTCGTCAGTATTGCAATTATCTCCGTATCGTCTGGAGGTGGAGTACACATCTTTAACATTGTGATTTTCCGCGCGCAATAATTTCGCATGCTACCCATGGACACTGAATAAGAACCATTCATTAGCGAGATCTTAAAATTTAACTGATCTGAATCACTCCAATATCTTAGAAAAAATTGTTTCTTGAATTCCGTGAAGGTTTCAGGGTACGTATCTAGGGNAAAAAATTGTTTCTTGAATTCCGCGAAGGTTTCAGGGTACGTATCTAGGGTGTTCAACCATATCTTGGCATTATCGGCCATCATTTGGGTCATTAATTTAGATTTCGTCATCTCCGAGAAATTGCATAACGAAAAATATTGTTCTACAGCCTTCATAAAGGTGCAAGGATAATCTCCACCCNCATTACCGGCCATCATTTGGGTCATTAATTTAGCTTTCGTCATCTCCGAGAAATTGCATAACGAAAAATATTGTTCTACAGCCTTCATTAAGGAACAAGGATGATCTCCACCCTCTCCTTTGAACAATAAACGGGACGGAATATTTAAACTTGATGCACTACTTACTCCTCTGCCTTCAGCAACATTATTTAACCGATCATTGACTTGTGCTAGTTTTTCTTCTACTTCCGACGTCACGCTACCCATCCGTGAATTTATTTCATCTTTCAATTTCCCTTGTTCAACTCTTACCCCCTCTACCTTGATTTCTACACGTTTTTCCCCGTCTTTTAGCTCGTTAACTATTTTTTCCGATTGTACCTTCCGTTTTTTCGCCTCTTCCGCCACTTTTTCCTCTACAACAACGAATTTCTCCGTATACTCGTCTTGTTTAATTTCTAAATTTGCTAGTCGATTTTCCACCCCATCGATTTTTTCATTCAGAGTTTCCGAAACTCGTCCTTCTAGTTCCGCGAAATTCTTACTCATTTCAACTTTCAGGTTTTTGATATTTAGATTACTTTCTTCCTTCCATTCGACCATCATCTTTGTTAGTTTATTTTCTAATTCGCGGCTACTTTCTCGTACACGAGTTTCTATTTTTTTTTTGGTTGGGGCTTTAGGGATCGTCAACATCGAGGTCATTAGAGCCCATTAGAGTCATTAGAGCCCAATTCACGAGCATTCGCTTCTATCTTATTATCTAATCTTTCGAAATTGGTACTCATTTCGTTGCGCAATGCTTCTGTGCCAGTCCATGTCATAAATGAAAAGAAACATAGCCAGTGGCAATTATTTAAATTCCACTAAAGCTATAGAGGAACTCAGAAATACAATCCTAGTTCATAAATAAATAGTTTTCATTTTTATTTATATACTTTAGCTTTATAAATGTTTATCTATACATTACTGTAAATTTGATAACATGACGAGTTAGTTCAGTCAATACGAGCTTTTTTTTAGATTATCGAATAATATAAACAGCAATTTGCTACTACAAAGAGAAATATGACGTGAGAAACCCACCTGTGACATAGGACAAAAGTGTTCACGTGCAATATTTTCCAATTTAGAAGAAAACAAATATTCAGACTAAAACTGGTCACTTTGACTTATTACCTTAGACACACAATAATGAGATTTCCGCGCGTAACGCGGAAATCTAACAATACGATAGAAATTCTCTCGGAGACCAAATACAATATGTTCTATAATTGTGTCAAAGTCAAGGAAATATAGACCTTGCACGCATATCTGTACTGTTAATACGTGACAACACTGCAAAGTTCATCGGGATCATCAGGGTTGTATTCTATCTTTCCCATACATAGGTGTTACAAATGGGTCTCCAGACGCCTACAGTCCACCCAAGAGTTGTTGGAGATCAGTAAACTCAATTCCTTGCCATGAACCTTCCGTTGTGATGGCTTTTCGATATAATGTAATTTATTCCAAATTCCTTTGTCGTATTTTCGTCATGGGTTTAAAAAGTCAATATTGAAAACGCCACAAAGGAAATATTCGCTTTTAGTAACTTTATTGAAACTCGAGGAACGAAAGCCAGAATGCCTATCCCTCTCCCTGAAGACATGGGGTGCTTTGCACCGAGCTATACGATTGTTACACCACTGATGGTATGTGATCAAACACTTCGCTACTCACTACGAAAAAAAGCAGACTACAACAGTTTTTGACTTCTTGAAACTGTCACGCCACTCGGAGACGGGTGGAGTAGAGGGTTTTCATATTGAATAATTGTTATTCCCATTTTACATTAACCAAAAAAATGTCCTTAATCACCTTCTAATTCACATTCTAAACGTCTAGGGCGCCTACGCACGTACGTTTCGGTTAATGTTGATAAGCCGACCTAAGTTCGAAGTCTTTGCCCTAAACATAGTGACACTTGAATGCTACGTTTTCTACAATGAAACGCTGCAATATTTGTTATCCATGGTGATGGGAAAAGGAATTGTGGTAGCGAGCTAATGATATAATCAGTGAAGTATACCACTTTAGATTGAATTTCAGTTATTGGTTTGCTTGGTCGGAAGGCTGGAAGAAGAAATCCATGGTGCGTTGGAAGAGTAGCCTGTCTATTTTGCCATGAGGTAGTCGCGACATGAATGGTCTGAATACTGGGAATAAGCCGAAGGAAATTAGAACAGAAGTATGATCTGTATGGAATTCAGGTACGACTTGTGAGTAAATAGGTTTGTGCTAAAATAGGATATAGTGACAGTAAGATTTTGGGAATTGAACTTGGGGCATGACAGAGTAAGAACGTGGAGATGATATTATGCAGCTGCGCTAAAAAAATTGACGGGGTGTTTGTTCGTTTGCATCCCCTCGCTTGGTTCACGGAATCTCCGAGTTAGAGAAATCGAAATGATCCATTGAAGATTGATTGAATATATTAGGAATTTAGATGATAATTTAGAGTAATAAGATGTGAGAGGGGGATCAAGATGAATCTTGATTTTTTACGGCAGTTTCAAGACCAGGCTCTATAGGAGGAGAGAACGTGCGCCACACAAAAATAGCGATGTAGGAACACATTCCTACATATACAGAGAAATACATATCTAAATACGTATGATGAATCTCCCCCATGTAACCGAACACACAAAAGTTACATGATAGCCATGTTGTTTGCTAGTTTCCAAGGCGATATCACTCTTTGTACAAGAGAGTCTCAACATACGACGCCAAAGAATCCTAACATTGTAAACATTAGAAGATTCCATGCAACCAAAGAGACGCCTCAATTGCGATTCCATGCAGCAGAGAGACGCCTCAATCACCTTTCGAAATGCTTTGAAATTCTCGAGAAACTTCCGTAATAATCGAGAATATTCGAGAACTCAGTCCAGTTTGTTAAGAAATTTCTAGAGAATCTTAATAGACGAACCTCGACATAGTGTTGTGTCGCCCCTGATCGACAACTGTCATTGTTTTGCTCATAGATACAAGCAACGAAGAAATCATTCGGCCGAAAACTCTTGAGGTGTTCACATCGTTATCCGATAAGCTCTCACAAGAAGTTCAGCTCCTCAGAAATAATTTCTAAGTTGAAATTCGTGACAGAACGATTTCGCACGCCAAGTGCTGAAGGAATTCTATCTTCGAAACCTGTGACTCAATTATTTTCCGAGCTCAGGAATTCGTCTAAGTTGAAACTTGTGACAGAACGATTCCACACACAAGGTACTGAAGAAATTCTATCTCCGAAACCAGTGACAGAACAATTTCAACCACCACGACATCGGAAAAGCATCATCACGAAGCGCCACCTCGCGGCCAACCCTAGGACCCGCTCCGGGACACGAAGATAACTTCAACCGGAGGCGCCATCACGCACCCGAACATTACACTTCGTCGTCTAGCTACGACTAGACATAACCAGCGGTGCTATCTGACGACGGAGAAGGAAACTCCTTACCCTCGACCACCGACTCACCTGAAGTCTATCGTGAGTTACACGAACGAGGCGCAAATTCACATTGAACTTTCAACGCCTGTCGTTCGTCGTCTCGTGCTACCTTTTGTTTACTCTACGAAGAATTTGTTTACATAATAAACCTCGTTCTAATTGAACCTTTGAGTATTTATTTTGGAGAGGAGGAAATCTTACTGCGAAACAAGCCTACATGCAGAGGCTTGCGAAGCAATAAAAAAATCTTCCCCGACAGCGATGTCGTCCGCTGGTAATTCAAATCTATAGAGTCGATATCAGGGGATGGTGAAAGATTTGTTGGATGTAAGATGCGTTTCAGATATGCAAGTGATATCCGTGTTGTGGGAATGAAGAGAGTTGATAAATGTGAACTTTTTGGTTGCTAGTCAGTCAGCATTCCACATTACAAGATTTAAATATGACATATGAAAGCTATCCATTGGTGTAGTCTTGAAACAGTTGTGATAAGACCAAAGGCAAGATATAATTTGGGGAAATTTTTGAAGTGTTCAATAGTTCGTTGTTTGTTTCTTTTAGGATTGGAAAGAACATGGACGGCGGAAAGTATCGGATTGAACGGTTTGCAGAAGAAACCATTGACTGGGCAACGTAAGGATAGCTTTTATGGTTTCAAGGTGGGTTGAAGAGGGTTGAAGGTGATGGTCAAGGAGTTATGCTTTTAAGTAGAAGGATTGTATACTATGGCTGGTTTGGATGAGTACAGCGAGTTGGTTGCGCCCGAAAATCAAAACGTCATAAACGTTGATGCCAAGAATGTGGAGGTGTTTTAGGATTGTGTTGTTAGAGTTATTATACAATGGACATGAACACGTTTCCTTTTGATTTGCGTTAAAGCTCATGTATTTGGTTATCGCAAGTTGGTTCCGCAGTACACTCCTTGGTATTGTGACCATGGTTGTCCGGGCACTTCTCACATTTGGGCTTTGGCGGCAGATGTTTCGGGTATAATAAAAAGAAAGACACCTTGTACGTACTTAAGACATCTTGTAGGCAGGTACGGGGCGGCACTTTTAGGTTTCACGTTGCCTACAGTGAAGAAATCTTAGGATTTGTCTTCCCGCATCGTTATTTTCTAATACTACCGATGCAAGATGTGGGGGTTTGTAAAGATGCGATTTACTTTTAAGTGTATCAAAGATGGTACAATCTTTGTATGATTGCATTAATGAAATAATCCTCCATCTGTTATACTTCAAGGCTCGAATCTGATATTAAGAATTTGTTCCTTGTAACTTTGAAGCCACCCTACCTGTTGGGGAAAAAAATTCGGTGCAACATTCATTTTAAAGTCATTCTAAAGTACCTATTATAGAGTCACTCAAATTTTAATGTGCAACAATAAAGGAGAGAATTTTCTCCCTGTTTCAAAAATAAAGGAACCTTTTTTACAAAATTATAATAAACATTACATGAGTTAATTATACATATATATTTTATCAAATTATTTTCTGTAATTTTTCAATTTTCCCATTTTCCGCGGTTTTTCACGCCATCTCAAAATGATTTAAATATTTTTCGGAAACTCTACATACCATATTTGATTATAATCTAATGCTTCATGCGAGCAGTAAGTGAAAAAAATGGACCATAAAAAAGATTTCAAATAGCAAAACCGTGAAACATTAACTTTTTGAAAAACAAAATTTGTGTCATATTTTATTAATAAAAAACTATGAAGGAACAATAAGAACTGTTGGAGAATGAATGAGGTTATTTCAGTTCTATCACCATCCCCTTTGCTCTGAAGGGTTATGCACAAACATTACTCGGAGCATTCCCGTCCCGAACTTAAATCGACAATCTGAGCCGTTTGGGACAGAATCAAAAACAAAATGCACTCTTTCGCGACCTACATTCTTCTAGATATGGATCTCATAGTCAACCAACCATCGCCACTGCAGTTCACTCCTTGACAAGTGCTATCGGGTAGGGGAGAAGGTACAAATTCAATAAAGTAAGGATTGTGACAACACCTAACCTATTTATGACGTTCAATATATTTTCATTTTTTGAAAAATTAACTATGCCTTTTAGGGTTAATGTTTAATATATTTAATTTTTTCACATTTCAGACTCAATACTATTAGTATAAAGCATTTCATGAATAAAGCAATTCCTTTATTTCAGTTTTCTATAAAATATTATTGAAAAGATAATACAGATCTTTAAATATCTCTATAATTTTTATAATATCACATAAGGTTTTTGTATCCCAAAAATTAGAAGATAAAAAACATGACATCTTCCAAAGGATTTTCTGTTTCCATTAAACAGTGCTGCATATGTGGCCCCTATTCTTTCTTGTTTGTTTGATAAAAGACAACATATTTTTTCGACATTGTCTTAACTTCATTATTTATGTCGAATGAAACGTTTGAGATCTAGCATTCATTAAGATCGAATACAGATCTTTAAATACGAAAACGTGCCCGCAAATATGCACTGACATGGCATATTTTTTATTTCTAATAACTCGTAGAGTTTGTTGATGTTTTATCAGAATAAAACATTCTCAAATGGTTTCATTCCACCATACCAGCGCTCTTTGTTATATGACTATGGAATAAATAAAACAGGAATAGGATTGGGATAGTGATTGGCAGAATTGGGATGGTGGAGTGGCAGGGCGACGTTGTTGCCATTTCCCGAGTGTTCGACAAAACCAATGTTTACTTGCTTTGTCCCTGGTAATACTGGAAACACTCAACGATGAAGGTTCGCTGGTCATTCGTCCAGGTTGTGACGAACCCCTCTAACTCCACACAGCAACTACAACTCTATTCCTGTTTTAGTTGCACATTGCTTGTTACTCAGGTACGTGAACACATGGTCCGTTAACCAAATTACTAAACCAGAAACCTAAATGGGAACCTTCTTCGTGCTGTCATCGGTATCACTGTCCCTGCGCGGTCGATGAATACAGGAACATGCGAAGTCACACGGACCTTCGTCCTCCCCGAACACCTCGCCATCATGAAGAGTCACTGGCAACGCGCGCCCCAATGTCTCTGGCAGCAGCAAACACAACCCGGAGCCCAAGACTGTGAGCGCTCCCAGCGTCAGGTCAGGAAATGCACGCCACCATTCACCCTGTGACACAGGAAAATCAAAGCGAATACTCTGTCTGCTTAGCGAACTGCAGTGCTAGGAATCCAACATTAACTAATGAATACAAATAGTACACAATATTGGAAATTAAAATACATTAAATATTTACAAATAACATATAGGAAGTAGTAATATAATAATACAAGAAACCGAAGATTTGCTTGAATCAGTAATAGAAATAATGGATGCTCGAAGAAAGGGCAGTAAATTCAACTTATTTTATAATTAATACATGTTGAAATTTACAATATTAACCTCACCGTGATCAATATTCGCTCGGATAAAGTTTACGTTCACTACTTTTCAATTCAGTATTATGATGTTACATATCGTTGGCGGGTAGTCTGCGTGATGAATGCTATGTCGATTATTAAAGTGACCATTGAGATAAATGTCGCACACACAATGTTTGCTGGTTTAGTAATGAAATACAAAAAAATAGAAACGAATTTTCTTGGGTATCTATCACATGGTCATCTTAAATTATTCTCAAGGGAATTTTTAAAATTTTTTTATATAACTATTTTTTCTATGTCGCCATTCATGAATGTAAGAAGAAACGTCAGCGGAATTCGAAAAAATCGCAGGGATGATGCTCACGAATGCAATAGAGAAAGCGTATATCGAATTTCGAAGCTCGTCGCTCCGCGGCTGATACTAAAAAATTATGGAAAAGTAAATACAGTTTTCGAAATTGTATAAAATGTCAAAAACTAGTTCTGAAGGACTCACAAACCAACTCACGGTTCCGGAGAACATGCACGCCGAAGTTCGAGGCTCTTGACCTTGAAGTCTCTTCTCTATGTGATCAAATTAAAATACGTTTAACTTTCAATGAAAAATTTCTAAATCGAATTTCGAAAGAAATCGCTTGAGCCCTAATGTTCGATGCCCTAAGCCTCCAAGTTTGAGCGAAGTCCCAAATGGCGTTCTGGGAGTTAAATCCTCATCAAAGGAAATGTGTATTTTGCTAAGTAAAGTGAAAGGAGCAATGAAATGTTCTATGCAATATTAAGGACTAATAAAATTGCATTTTAGACGATATTTTCCAAACTTAATAAATGTTTAATTTTTATTTTCAAGTTGATTTGAGAAGATTTCTAGACTTAAAATGAAAAAAGAAAGTAATAAAAAATTTGCACTTGCGTTCCGAGTGCTGGGTCACCCTAGAAAGTTAAAAAAATTGAAATATCTATGTTGCTGTACACAGAGCTTCTAGCCTACTCACTTGCTTTGGTGAACGTCGTAATTTCTGTCTTAGAATTATTGTTTTTGAGCTAAGGCAACGTTACGTCGAGTGTTTTCGCATCTTCCAGTAAACACAATGCAAAGCTTAATTAAAATTATTTCTTTTTAAATATCAAGGGGTGCCCGTTATTAGTGTATTAATATAAGGTATTCATTTTTATTATTACATCAAAATTGAATAACACCCATAGCAGCAAATTTTGAAATGATCTCTGACTGAAAAAAACCCACATGTTATACAGAATTTATATTTTCACAACAACATGATTACTTTTCTACATTAGAATACGTAAAGGTAAATTTTTCAAAAAACGAGCGAAGATAATTTTTTCCCGATTCTCCTCTGTTTCAGCTAATTTTCGAACCACACTGCCTGTTTATCGTGTTCAGTGAGAGTTTATTTGCATCATTTTTACTAGGTTTTTCGTTGTTCATTTTTCTCTTTAAAGAAATACACACTATGAGCAGTGATCAAACTCGCTGAAGCATTTCTGTTTGAAGCAGACACTTGACTAGTTGCTACGGGTCATCGTGGTCAGTGAAAATTAATAAAACCCAAAACTTTTGATGGAATGGAGAAAACTTTTGAATTTTAAGTGCTGAATAGTTTAATTTTCTTGATTCGATTTCTATCGTTTTTATTTCCTTTTCAAATACATAGAGGTCTAACTATCTCAGAAGATTTTGAGGCGAATGTCAGAAGAATATAGGTCACAAATTGTTGCTTACCCTGGGACTTTTGTATGAAACGAAAACTTACTATTTTCTTGGACACCTTGTACTCACCATGTACAAAATATAGGGGCTGAAAAAAGTAGCGGCGTATCCCACGACATGCATGGCAGCAACTCCTTGGCCGCGCACCTCCGTAGGCACTAACTCTGCTGAATACTGTACTCCGGAATTGTAGGCCACATTCAACGCCAGCCTTCCAAAGATGGACAGCCACGCTGCCACGGGACCTACTTCTGAACAAGGAATACTCTTATTATTATTCTTTAAAATCTTTGTTCATGTTCATAAAATGTATGATTTTTAGTACATTTGCCAAAATGTATGGAATTTCAAGAAAGACCATTTCAGAAAATGTACATTGTGTTTCAGAAAGCAAATTTCACACTTTTGTAGGTTATAGACGAGGATTAGTAGGTAAAGTAAGAGGAACCCATTTCCACAAATGAACCATTTAATAGAAAATAAAGTAGAATATGGAATCAAATTCAAACCTCCCTCTTTCCCTTCACAGTAAGCAAACCATTTTCACAGTGGGTGAAGTTAGTGAACGTGAAGTTGATTGACGTCTTATTCGTTATTCAGTCGAGTAACACTGTTCTGAGAGGTGCTATGCAAGTTTATACATTTCGAGAATATAGCTATGTGTCATTCATTTACTGTGAATGTAGATATAATTGTAGAGTTAAACAAACATCACGAGCCCTAAAGCCCCACAAAAGAAACACACATCATATCAAGAACATTTTTTGTATCTCGAAACTACATCAATGCACAATTTTTCAGACTGGAGCAACAACTGTGGGATACAGGAACCTTTGCAAACGATAGTGCAATTAAACCAGAAATAGAACTGACAGATGGAACTGTGGAGGCCAGGTTAAGGTGCGGTGTTGCCATTTGCTGTTCGACGCGCTCAGTTACTCTCGTGACTGACCATCGCGAGAAATATCTCAACGCGGATCCATTACAATGATAGTCACTTACCGCTGATTGGTGGAGATCCGTGACAACCCTTTAGATCCCTCATCCACTGATCAGGCAACAGTCTTATTCTTAATTTAATAAAATTTTAATGTGGTTGTCTCTTATGTTCCGTCTAATGAATGAATAGCAACTTCATCTATTCTAACTCCGGAATGATCATGTAATTGCTCCTGCCGATTTAGCACCACGTATCAATTTCTCGACGCGTTTTCTACAACGTTCTTTTATCGATAACGCCGGGTTACCTCTCTACATTATTTTCCCGGATGAGACGCAATCCACTAGGAAATCAGTTTGCATTGTGGAAGCAATCACATTTGAACGGTATCTTCCGTGAATCTTTTGGTGCCGTCTGATTACACCAAGATTCTTCCAAGTGTACCAAGTACCTAACCCTCCTGAAACTTCTTGGAAATTCATGTTTCAACATTATAACACGCTAGCGTAATTTGTCACTTGCTATCCAACGACACGTCACCTTGCATTCATTGAGTCTTGTGATAGTTTACCTGGGAGTCGAAGGAAGATTTCCTTGTACGTGATCCGTCTGCTGTAGACATTCAGCACACAAAATTTCTTAATGAGCAGATATTTACTTTTCAGGTACACGGAATATCATATTTACTTTCAGGTGCTGTTTTAAGCACTTGTTATTTCTTGTAAAGAGGGGGTTTAAATATTGATTTGCTTCGATTTTTTCAAACCTTTCATATAACTTGCTTCGTTTATATGTATGTATGTATGTTGTCCTTCAGTTTCAAACTTGATAATTTTTCATAGAAACGGTACATTTCCGGGAACGGATTCCTTACGAAAATTTATCTACTGTTACCTCAACAATCCCTTGTTTTTTTAATGCGGTGTTAATTTCTGCAAAGAATAATTCAGAAACATATATGTGAAGGTTGCAAGTCCGATAAATATATTACCGTAAGCATAATAATAAACGTACGCATAATATGACAAAATGTCGATTACGGATAAAATAGTTCACTCTAATTTATGTGTTCGTTCTTACAATTAAGTCACTCCAATCATTCTATTAATGAGGAATTATATTGTAAATTTGCTTAAATCTGAAAAGTAATAATGTCATTATTTTTTATGTCGAGCCATCAGGTCCTCTCTTGTGCCTGACACTCACATGATTTACAAAGTACGTTTAACATAAAGAACATAAAATGTATACCAAAACATCACCGTAACAAAAACTTGACGGAGTAATTAATGACTGAAAATTAAAAAAAATATAGAAACAGGGAAGTAAGAGTTTTTGATAAGTTCAACTTAACAAGCAAGAACAAAATACTAGTACTTTTCTTTTTTTATTAAATCATGTTACACTAGGTTCCTAACAGGCTTTTGCATCTCCTACAACCTACCAATTTTATCTAACAATATTCGCAAATCTCGCAATTTGGAGATCAAATGTTTTGACATATCTCTTTGTTATCTTTTAATCGTGTTTTCTTATCAAATGTATATTCACCTATCCTTCATAAGTATCGCAAATGTTCACTTCTCTCAGCACCATACAACGTGCTTTACCAAATGACATGTTCTATATTCTCCCGTTCCTTTGTAAACGGACAAATCGTTTTGTATTAATTCATATTAGTTGTTGAAATTACCGCTATATCAGAAATTCCATTGTTATGTATGCTCTCTTTTTCTTTTTTTCCTCGAGATTGCAACAAACTTTACTTAATTTGTTGTGATAATAAATATAAAACTCAACTTGCCATACGTTGAAGCCAATTGTAACTAAATTGAAAATAATATAAAGGTCTAAGGTACGATATTTGAACAATAACAATTTATTAAACAGTTAATCACAAAACAGTTCAGAATGAGTTGAGACTTTGTACTGAAGAAAATCTAAACAAAACAAGATACATATTGAAATTTTTCTACTTGAATTTTCTTAGTCAAATCAACCACATTTGCATTGAATAATCAAAGAAAAGAAACAAAATTTACAAAATTGTAAATAACGTTTTGTAATATCGTTTAATATTTCGAAGTGTGATAATTGTATTTCTTATAACTCACTACTTTGTTCTTTAGTCAAATCAAACATATTCGCGTTTACTAATCAAGCGAACGACAGATCAATGTTTACAGAATAATTAACAACATTTGGTAATGCTGTTTAATAGCTGAAACATTATTATATGTTTTCTGAGAAAATTAATTCATGATAACATGTAATAACGAAGGCTTGACCTCGATGACGCAAAGAGGCAAATATAGTTCTCAAATTACGTACGCCAAAATCACTGGCGTCAGATGAATTGGAAACAACTTACAAGTTCTAGTGAAACATGGGAAGAAAAGAATCATACGTGGATACTCAGCTTGCTCATCGGCTGGGGCAAGATTTTCTGGTTGGGGGCGCTAATAGGTATGTCGTGGCCTCAGTAGCCGGTAATGTGCAGTGACGATGGGCTATGCGTAATTGAACTAGCACCAGGAACGCAAAGTAAGGCCGTCGCTCAGTCCAAACTGTGGCCTCTACATAAAGGACGTCACGATAACAACCAGGTATTCCGAAATCACCGAAGAATCCNAAGAGACAGCTAAAATTCTCTCCACTTTTAACTGTCACTCAGCTTATTTTGACCTGATCGTCACTCAGCCATTCTCCCACTGATTTTACCACTCACCGACCTCTATTTATATCTCTAAGCAAGCTGGTATAAACTCGCTGAGCAAGCTGGTATAGCTTCAACGAGAAAAAATGTCAAAACATTTTTAATAATAACATAAATAATAGATGTCTTTAAATCGTAAAATTTGGACGAATACTTCTGATTTTACAATCGTTTTAATGAAATGGTGCAGGCGCGTTACCGCCTTTTATTCTTGCCTCAGAAGTGAAAATTCGACCTGCGCGTCTCCTGGCTATTGGGTTCTTTCTGTCGAGATAATGAGATGAAAAGGGACACTTCCGATATTATGTTGGAGTTGGATCACAATTGGGGCAGAAAGCCCAAGAATAATGTTTAATTGAAAGATTTCGGGGCCTTTCAGATAAACAGTGACATTATTCCGCTGTTCAGTACACATGGGCGCTAAATACGCTTAACTCTTCGAAGGGTGAAATGGTGTGCTAGGGTAATTGGTGATATTTCATTTGTTCTTCTCACGGACAACTTTACGTTGCTTGGTCAAGATTGGTCTCATCTAAGGATTCCTTCATTCTTGGTGCTGGAAGTGAAACTCAAAATGGTGTATACAATCAATTTTTGTATTAGTTATAAGGAATTTAAAAAAATTAAACTATATGGTGAATTTATTATAAAATTAGGATGGCGTACATTTGTTTAAAAAACTAAGTAAAATTATTTTGATCTTACATAATAGAACTTACAAGAATTTTACTTTTTCCTGAGTAAAATAAGATTGGTCTAACAAATAAGAAAAATCCTGGATGACGCGGGGAAATCAGCTAGTGCAGATTTAATTAAACATTTCTCTGGTACTGCATACAACTGAGAAGTAAATTTTTCTTAAATTCTGTTTCCCTGTTTTCCATTTTCTTACGAATAATTTTCCAATGGTAGCTTATGGTTTTCCCTCGTCGAATATCATAATGTAATTTTTCTTTCTCCATTTTCAGATCGTTTCCTTCTTTATCGTTTATTGCAAACAGTGGCTTATGCTCAAATGATGTTTCGCATCCCTACATTTTTTAGCTCCTTAACATCATTTTAGTAACGTATCTTATTTTCTTCCTTTAATACATTTTTTCTGTTAGTACATCAGGTTAATTCAGTGCGCTTTCCAATAATCATTTTTAACCTCCCTTGATGTGTATGCGCGAGCACCATCCGACTGAGTTGCTTCGTGACCGAGGTCTTTGATCTCACGGATAAGGTAAGTGTGCATTGCACCAGTGGCGAAACGACTGAGATAGTCGTATTCGCGGCAGAAAGACGCTTCTTTATCATTTCTCCCTAGCGCTTCCCTTTTTCCTTCCACATGCTTTGCTCCCTCGTATGTGTGGGAACCCCAGTGGTCACGTGCTAACGAATAATGATGACTCCATAGCGTGACGTGGGGATAAGACTTGACTTACGTCAAAACGCATGCAAACCTGTCAAGAGGTCCAGCACATTTTAACTCCGTCCAGCAAAGCCAGAAAGAAACGAGACGTGGATTTTCAGTCCCGACCACTCGTTTCTAGTACAGTAACAGTCTCGACTACGAACGTTCGTTGTTACTTCGCTTTACACGTGTGAGTTTATCGTTGCAAAAATGATTAGTTTTCATTAAAAGTGTGTTACATACTTTAGTGGTGTTAACATATGGCTGAAAGATATTTTCGTAAGTGTAATGCGATCATTACTATCCTACAGTTGTTTTTGTAAACAATGTGACACGATGAGCACATAGTTGATGCAGTGAAGAATAGCGTGGAAGGCAGTAGAATGAAATCTTTATTCTCTCCTAAAAAAATTTAAGTTTTACAACCAATCCACTGGAACCAGCTAGTCGACCTCGAATCCAAAATTAGGTATGATATACTTTAGCTCATTGTTCTTTTCATTTTTGTGTATTTTTGTGTTTTTTATGACTGTTAAAGCATATAATGAAAAGCAGGCATTTTACAAGGAAGATTCGAAAATTATAGAAATTCCCTTCTTAAGATGTAAGGGGGGAAGCGGATACATGCGTCATGTAGGTTTCACTGTTTATGAGTGTCGTGATGCGTTCGCGCACTGGTGTGCACCAGTGGTGTCATGGCGCCGGAACACATCGGAACGCTGACACTGGTTTTTGGAATATATATATTTTTTAATTTATTTATTTTACAGAAATGGTTGAGTTCTGATGGCGAAAATCGACTCCAAAAGGCGTTAAAATACAAACATTAGCACATTTTTTTTTAAATTGCGGGAGGGGAGGGGGTGAATTATGTCAGAACCCCTTTTGTTGGGGAGTATGGGAAATTTAGCGTTCCGGCACTGCTAAATTCGCCATGACAACACTGGTGAGCAATTTGTCTGTGACGCTAAAAAGATATGATTATTTTCATTTTAATGTCCGCCTGGTGACGTCGACGCGTGTAAAGGTAGGGCGACCCTACCTCTATCCGTTGAGGTGCAGTTCCTATTTTCAAACAGAGCGCGCATTACATAACTTACATCCAAGTCGCAAACATCATGTATGCAAATAATTGACATAAGTCTGCAAGAAGGCGCCGTGTCAGGATGAAATAAGTTGAAAAGTATCATTGATTCTATTTATTGAAATTGTCTTGTGCTCTGATCAAAAGGAATTCCTCTTACTTTACATTACATTATTAAATATTTGTGCATCTTATATAGCAAATTCAGTGCATTCTTTCCATGTAAACAATTGAAAAATAATAATGAAGCATTATTTAATACCAAATCTTTTTACGATGAGGCACGTTTTTATTTGAGAACCTTCATTATTCTTTCTGATTCTTTGCTTTGCAAAGAGAAGCTGCATTTCAATGTGTGAAATGTGCAAGGCTTGGAAGCGCTTGTATCCATGGTGAAGCCATCACTCCGTGCTACTCACCTAACAGTCTGCTAGGGTAAAGAATTAGCTAAAACTCAATTTAGTAAGATCGTCATTAGGGTCCCGACAATCTTCAAAATATTCTGATACATATATTCTTACGATTATTTTATAATTATATATAAAATGTGTATAATTAATCTATTATTTTTAAAATAATGTAGTATTTTTATGAATTAAAAAAAATCTAGAATACATGGAATATACTTATAGGGGAAAACGAAAGTCATACACGCTCATAACGACGAATGTTTATTAAAAGTCTTATTCCAGCTAAAACAGACGAGTTCACTACACACAGTTTACAACTGGTTTGATGAGGTAAGATGTCTGAGTGAAATTTTGTAGCTTCAAGTCATCACAGCGCCAGCATTGTGGCTGTCAATCTAGTATATCTGTGGAAATGTGGTTGCTGTATTATTTTTTAAACAGTTGGTATCTATATTGCGAAATAGAACCGAACAATAATTGCAACTAAACTTGAGATATCTTGGACTATTCGGTTAACCTTTAAAGATATGTTTTCATCCCCACGCCTAGTAGCCAGGAGATGCCACTGATTCCAACCCTGTTTTCTTTATTATTTTAGTGCTTCAAAATATGGAAATAAATGCTTTGCTTTATTCGATAGTGTATTCTCGTAGCTTGTAAGAGTTTACCTTTGTCTGAATCGACTGAAGCGAGAACTATTCCAGCGGCGCCAGCGAAGAGTCCTGTGAGAAGCAAAGATGCGCTAGCGAGCGCTTTGCGGCCCACCCGGTCCTGAAGTGCGATCACCATTAAACAAGATGGCAGCACTGTAGCCGAAGAGGCGCTGAACATGACGAAGGGACTTAGTCCTAATCCATTGACATGCCTCGAAATCACATCGTAGCACAGCGTCAGCACCATTCTGCACATACATATACTTCTGTGAAGAACTCACGGTCACAGGTGGGATTTGATGGGGTCTAGGGAGCAAGACTGATGATTTCAGCAGAATTTTAAAACAAACCAAATCTTTAATTATCCGTATAATTTTTAAGAATTCAAGGTGCACGTAAAACATGTAAACTACATTCATGTTAATCTCTCTAACTTATATATTTCATGACAGCCAATATACAAGCTCTCCCCTTCCACCACAAAAACGGACTTCTCGCATATCTGAGATATGTATTGCTACTTCGCTGAGAAATTTAGTTCTAATGAATAAAACGATATTTCTTCAAACTACAGATTCAACAAACCGGCATATTACTTCTCATTATTTGTACTTGATTGCTTCAATTCTGGCAAATAATTTGAAGTTAGTAAAGTTTATTTTAGATCTTGCTACACAATAATGTGTGATTCCTAGTTTTTTTATATTAGTAATATTTTTATCTCCGAAAGAAAGAAACTTCTGTAAATTTAACGCAAGACTGTTTATAACTCTTTTAAAATGGGCCTTTAGGGCTCGCCAACGCCAAAAGGTCATTAGAGCCCTATATTTAAGGCATAAGACTATGTGACAGAAAGGGTCATTCTTTAAACATGTGGAGTTAAAACAGTATGAAGCAGAGACGCAACAATTTTACAGAGATTTGAACACTATTTCCCGTCATGTGAATTTTAAAATTTAGAACCTGACTCGAAAATTTATAACCATACATTTATTTACGAAATTTTCAGGTAGGTATGTAAGAATGGAGGTAACTGACGTTTCCTCTAAAACCAGAATAATAAACTTACACAGTTGCACATTCTTATGAACAATCCCTCTGTTTATTTTTGTTTTGAATTGAATACATATATTTTAGAGAGCTCTACAGAAAACAAGTTAGTAAAGTTACTTACGTTTTGAATATAAGAATGCACGTTTTCCTGCGTAGATTCGGTGTCCTGAACAAACCAAGCAAACTTCCGGAAGGGCGGTCTTCAGAAGTGCATTTGGCTGTATCCTGGACAAGTTTTTTTCTTATTTAACACATGCATTGAAGGCAATACTTAAAGGTTTTTAATGTTCCCTTCACATAAGCTACCAGAAGCACCTCTTGCACCTCAGATCCACAATGTACGCTTGCCATAGAGTCACCAGATTCAATTTCTGGCGGGGGCGGGGAGGGGGAGCTGTGACGATTGCGACAAAGCGAATTCTTCTACTTCTACCTTCTACTACTCCTAGTATCACTAACTACTATTAACACCTTCGCGTGGGTCAAGATATTGGTAAACACAGCTTCTAACAATGGTCCCTTCCTCCCACCATCTATCTCCTATCGCCCCATGTAGATATGTTTCAATAGCACCTTTCATCTCCTATTTTCAAATACTGCAATGAAGAAAAAAGCTATCAGAAGGTATTATGTTCCGTCCCCATGTCACTCACTTTCACTTCAGCATAGGCACTTGAAGGAAACCCTTGCCCGGGTACACGTAGGAAAAAGGAGAGGGATAGGTTCCAGATGAACTATGAAAATGTTACTGCTGCTTTATCCGACGGAAAACTGTATCGAGTAGCTAAGGGAGTAACCCAAAAAGTACAAGAAACCGTGAATATGAAGTACATATAATATAAAGCTGATAGTATGAAATAAGGATATTGGATTACTTAACAAGACGACTTTCATTGCGGAAGAGGAGATTTACAAAACTTTTCAGAATATCGTGATGGAAATTGCAGCACTAAAGAAGCAGACGGAAATTGCAGCACTTCGACAATAGCACATGACTAGAGTTTGATAATTTACATGTGAAAAAATACATAAAGCACACTGTAATGACATTGTTGGGGACGGGGTTGCCTAGAGCTAAAATAGATGAAGAAAAAATGAGGGAAAATCCTCAGTCAGAGCGCTCCCATGAATGTGGTCATCCATTAAACGGGAGGACGTGTATTGCTGGAATCATCTTATTGAGAGTTCATTGTCTAAATTTTTCTCGCATGTAAATTAAAATTGTTTCTAATAAACCATTCCGTTTCTTAAACAGTTTTTACTGTGAAATGGATTAGTAATGTTAGTTTTTGCGTGGAGTTGACTACAAACTTGCTAAAAGGTTTTCTCCAAAAGGTTGACAAGTAGATTTTATAGCCCATGTGAGCAACTATTAACCTGTCGGAAACGTTACTTCGTTGTCAGGATCATACAACATTTAGTTCAAGACCGATTAACGGGTATTCTTGCATTTATGTTCTTTTTTCTATTCTTCTTTTAGCAAAACTGATATTGAAAAGAAAAATCAGTTGTGCACTGCAATTTACTTTTTTTTGACACATTAAATCTAAAAACTGTCTATTCACTTAACTACGAAAGTATTCTCTATTCACTTTTATATCATTTATCTAATTGCTCAATAAAATACAGTTCTAGTCGTGAATAAATGGTCAAGTAGTGATACAATGGTCGAGGGGTAAGGGTTCCGACGATCCACATTCTCATAACAAAAAATGATTTGAAAAGGAATAGCAGAATATTTCTCTTCTATTTCGATAGGCAGATATTCTATAGGCAAATATCCCCAAAGCTTACCTTCCGAAAATTTGCTCAAAGAAATCAATTGGATACTTGACAATTTGCGAAAAGTGTTTTATTAACCTCAAAAAATTAATAAGTACTTTCATATATACAATCTCTCTATCTGAGTGGTATGTTGATAAAACTATCTATACTGTCAAGTAGTTTTGATTTACTTCCCAACATATTTTTTACCTTCAATATCACGTGCATCTTTCGAATCGAGACAAAATACACAATTTAAAATTTGGATGATATTTGTCTCATCAAGTAAAAATAATGTTTTTCATTGTGGTCACTACCCATTTTCATGTGTATTCCAGTTAAATTATAGTTTACGAAGACAAACTAATTTATAAGTAATAAAATCGATGTAAAAAAGAATCATTCAATTTACGTAAGAGTGAAAATACAGTGCGTCCGCCGGATCTGCGCAAATAGCATATGTATGAGAGGTGTAGCAGGGGTGCTATGATGAAAACATCAACATAGGGCTGGTTCACATGTCCTTCGAACGCCGACGTTCGTGGTAGCCAAAAATCGCAGACACTCGGTTCTATACCGCATTCTATCGCTAACGCAGCGCGCCCGAAAATTGTTGTGCTTGACGGCAGTGGTGCCGTCAGCTTCATATGGCGATGCGATTCGTAGAAGCGTTTTTCCTATCGCAGTGCACCGCATTGCCACCTAGCTTGGCTCCGTTTGCATGCGACGAGCCCCGTCACGAAGTTTATTTAGAGGAGTTTCGTGTTTGGTTATTTTCTTTTGACTGTTTATCTACTGTCGTTTAATTGTTCACTGTTTTTTGTTAAATATGTTTTGTTTCTTAGTTCAAGTTTTATTGTTTGTTAGTTACATTATTTTGTTTGTTAGTTAATTTTTGGTTTGTTATTAATTTTTATTAACTAGTGGTTCGAAATGTCGGATTTTGACACGGAGAGATTTATTATCGAGGTGGAAATCAGACTTGCTCTATAGGATTGAGAATCCCCAACCTATAGTAACTTTACATCACAAAATATATAGTATTCGTCCGTCATAAGGTCGTAAATCCATAGTAACGAATACAAGAAAAACAACGCATGAGTCGAAGTTTGTGGGCTGATGTTCCCGGAATACGCTCTGAAAGTATAAATAAATTTAAGTATTTATTTCAGTATAAAAATTACATTATATTTCAATTAGTGTATGAACAACTGTGGTGTATGCTAAAATGAATCACATTTTAACTCCTCCAAACATCCTAGTTCAATTGAATTGAAAATTTATTTCATAAAAACACCCGCATTCCACAACACTAATATAAATCTTGCAATTAAATTAAACATGACAAAGAAAGGAACTTAATGTGAAATAAATTAGGGATCCCATGAGGTATAACCTGTGTTGGAATTTCTTTCGACATAAAATAAATACCAAGACAGAGTGATTGGTTGATCACCAGCTACAAATAACATGAACTATCAAAAACAAAGAAAAAAACAGATTTGACTAGTATATAGAACTGAAATAAATTTTATTCTTGTTTTAGCAAAAGTGAAGTTACATTATTT
Organism: Laupala kohalensis; assembly: GCA_002313205.1. NCBI lineage: Eukaryota > Metazoa > Arthropoda > Insecta > Orthoptera > Trigonidiidae > Laupala > Laupala kohalensis. The sequence continues at coordinate 182,549 of NNCF01128498.1, read as the reverse complement.
ACTACAAGAAATTGAAGAGACAAAGAGAAACATGGTCTTGCGAGAGTTTCTATATTTAATTAATTTTTTTAACTTCATTGATCTAAATATAACAATTTACAAATCACATTATATTTAACCTAATAGCTCTAATCTGCGCTCGTTTTTAGCACAATTGTACTAACAGAAAGGAATGGTTACAATAAAAGTTTTCAAATTATAAAAACAAATAAAATCGCAATCAGTTGCAAGATTTAAAGGATTTTTAACTTTTGATTTTGAGAAAAGACTTCGTTTTCTAAAGCAAACAAAAATAATTTTAGCCTGTTTAAAATTATATTTAAGCTTGGAAGATGAATTTCTCAAAAATGATTAGCAACTCATTTAAATATTCTATGAGTAATACAAGTATAAAATTATTGGTCAGTTGTTAAATTAGAAATTGGTACGCTAATATTTATTCATCTGAAATCATACAATTTTGCATCCCGCCAAGAACGATTAACAATACGAATAAAAAACACGTTTTGTACTCTATGAATAAATAAATGCCTTAGTGGAAGAATATTAGTTTGTAAAAGTTGTTACATCACAATATTTTCACTTTTTGACGTGAAATGTGGGTATTTTGATGTCATTGGGCATCATTGCATTGGGCATTTGAATGGGGGAATGGGAGCGCCAGGGGCATAGGGGACCAATGAAAACGCACGGTATGAAGGGAATAAATGGAAATTTTTCAAACGGAGGGTGTGACCTCGACTCTATCTTTTCTAATTACGGATTAGATAACTCAATCGCAGGACATCTAATTGCACATCTCTGCGATTTCCAGCGTCAACACCATGTGAACCGTTGCATGCGACCGGATGCGATTTTCACATGCGATTGTTTCGCGCGGTACCACGAACGCCGGCGTAAAACGGACACGTGAACCCGCCCTATGGGTAATGAAACCCGCTCTAAGGGTAACTGTAGTAATGGAAATTGTAGGTATCTTAGTTTAGACTTCATGAGATATGTCTCGAACAAATTCATAGTTTCAATCTGATCCTGGAAGTAATACATGGAATGGAGGCCTCAATAACTATCTCTGCTGAACCTATAGACCTGATATAATGTGCCTCGCTAAGTCCATAAATAAAATACATAAAAACCTGGAAGCATTTTTCGCTGGCGGGATCCAATTTCCTTCCGTTCCACCGCGCGACACGTCGAAAGCAACGGAGGGCCGCCTCAACCCGTCCGCGCTGCAGCAACCATCGAGCACTCTCAGGCACCAGCATCCAATAGGCAGGCAACAGCGCATGCGCACCTGCTACGGTCAACATGAGGCGTCGCCAATCGCCCAACCACATGGCCAACCATGGTACAGCGATGCAACCAGCCGTGTAGAAGATACCGATGGTCAGGTTGAGACCTGTGGTCCGCAGCTCAGGACTCATGTACTCCATCACTGTTAATCATTATATTGAATTGCTTTTAGATTGATAATTCTGCAGGATGATGTATTGATTTTAATTCTTCTTATATTAAAGTGAAAGTTAATAATGTTCGTAGAAGTTCGCAGAAGCTGGTATAGCGTGAGGAAAGTCATTCAACAATTAAGTTAAGATTGTAGAGATCATTTATGGTATCCTCAGTCTAATTCAAGTTGTGTTCGCAGAAAGACAAAATAACTTCAAGAGATGGATGTTTCTGAAAGAATCCTTACTTCGGGAGGTATAGCTTTCAACAGATATATTTTCGCTTTTTTAGGTTTCTTTACTGAAACGATGTATGGCATAGGAATCCTTACCAATGATGTACATCATAAAGAAGTTGGCATCTGTGGCCAATCCTGCCAGAAACCTCGCAGCACCGAAGCCTAGTAGGTCTTGGACGAAGGCTGTGGCGAGATCCCCAAGCAGAGCGAACGCGTGTGCAGTTAACAAGGATGGAAGGCGTCCTACGCTATCACTCAGCACACCCAATGCCATGGTGCCCACAACGCTCCCCGCGAAGAACAAGGACTGACCTGCTGCCAGTCGCCATTCATCACCGCACACCCAATCCAACTGCAACAGGAATTGCAATACATTTAATCATTGCATTTATATGGATTTCAAGAAAGAAAGTAAGAAAGAATAGAATATAATTTTTGTCCAATAAATTGTCTAATAGAAGTTGAAAGCATTTCCACGCACCTCGAGTTAGAAGAATAGGACGGGAAAAAACCGACGATTATTAATGTACGTCCCTATCCTTCCACGTATAGACCACTCAGTCAACCACTACGTATAGACGTGGCATTGTTCACATGACTCTTATATTGCGTGATGTTAGAGATTGAAATAGTTAATGTTAGTTCTCTAACGGAAGTTTTTTCGTGATGCAAATTAATTCATCAAGTAAATTGGTGAGATTACATTAAACGATCGGCTGAACACAGGTTGAGAGGCTCATGCGCATTGTAATGACTCCTCCTATCGTCGCTTCATCATAAACGGAGTCATACGGAGTCGCGCCGCCTCGCTTCTCCGCTTCACTCTTCTCTTTGCTCGTATCGCTCATCGTAGCTCTAACATAATCGAACCCTAATGCGAGTTACTTGTATTGCTGGTGAAAGGGAGGGAGCACTACGAATACGCACCTCGCTGCGCTACCTGACACCATTTCAACACAGAAATACTATTCATCATTTATATGGTTCATAGGGTATATATTTAGTACAGGCCAATTGTGTTCTAAAGCATTAAACTGCATTAAACATAAACAAGACTTTTTCGATAAAGTGCACCGACTTCAAGCTGTATTTAGAAATAACTGTGCAAGTTTTGGAATAAATAATAAAAATATGAAAATTAGATTTTTCTGAAAGACCAACAGCGGAAGCTAAAATACATGCAGTAACACATTGTGTTGTTAGTGTAGTTTTTCAAGATCAAGAACTGGTTCAAGGATCTTCCGACCAATTGACTGGAATGTTCATTATCAATAAAGCTTATTTTCTTGAAGTTTATAACTATTAACTTGTTTAAGAGCTGAAGATAAATGATGTGCAGATAAAATAACGAAGTCAACAACCGGAGGCAAAGGTACAATCTAAGTTAACAATAGTTTGTATTTAATTGTAATTAAATAATTTTTATATCCTGTAATTAATACATATAGCTAACTCTTTTTATTCTTATCTTAGGATGGGGTAGATATGATAAGTCCTTAGAGTCTTTGATCGGGATCGATGGATGGTCCCTGGTTTGCTTTCGGAGAGAACGTTAGTTTATTGTCCTCGACGTGATCATACGCATTTTGAACAATATTTGATGATAATTTGATTAACGGCGTAGGCTGTTAATGGCGTACTTAACATTATTGCATCTGAAACGATTTGGATTAGTAAGCTTGCATGTACTACGATTCTTCAACTATAAAAATTATGTTGTAGATTTATCAGTCTTTATTACCCTAAACGCATGTTTACTAGAACAACATATTCCTTCCAGATATTTTCTTTTGTAAATTTTTATATCTGATTTGAATACTTATTTCATTGTATTTTCTTTCTACCGTTTTATACATAATTACATGGCCGCGTACATTCTTTGTTTTACTATCCAAAATCATTACTAACCATTATCAATTTTTAAAGCCTTGATAGATTTCCCAAAGTACGAAATTAGGTAATTAAACATCTATTGTGTTGACTAAATGATCAAATTGTAAATAAAATTGACCACCAATCAAACCATGTTAAAAATATTTTGTCCTATTAATTTTTCAACAGTAATTTAACTTAATGGGACCTGATTTGGATGTTTTCTCTTGTTTTACTCTACATAATATAGTAAGAAATTTGACAATAATTTGAAACTATCAGAAACAATCAATAGTTATCGATAGTATTCAGTCAAAGTATCAATAACAATCGATATTTCTCCGCCACTATGATCTGGCACCACTTAGCACATACATTATTTTCACTCGGGAATGATATAATAATTCTTAGTTATAAATTAGTTGATTTATAAATAAAAATTTACGTGCACAAACTGTGGGATCACGGAAATCTTGATTAGTTCATGAGGTGTAGCACATATTCGAAAATAACTCATTTGACAAAGATAGGGTATAGGTATATATTTAAAGTTGGAATTAGCAAACTTCCTTTCTTTGTGCACCTCTACAATATAATATAAGATAAAATACAGTACGATTCATACAGGACAATATCCTCTAATATTTTAAGTTCTTCGTGGGTCCTAGTGTGAGTTAATTAGTCTTTCAGTCAGCCATCACAACACCGCCACTGATATTGTAATGAATAATTAATTCATTACATTGAATTAAAACTTATTAGGAAAAATATTAAAAGAGATAATAGTTAACCATTGCGTACGCGAGGAAGTTGGTTTTTTAGAGAAACGCACTTAGAATACAAAAGGGACGGCTGGTTGGGTTCGAGGGAGTGGCCGACCCGAAGGTTCGTCTGAATACAGCCATAAAAATATTCGCCGAGGGTAGGAACATCCTACGCAGTAGCTCGTGGGGAGCGAAAGTTAAAGAAGAGAAAATACAATGGAGTGGGAAAAATTAAACAGAGACAGTCTTGACATGAACTTTACAAAGGCAAGGGAAAGGACGATATAGAAATTAGGAAGGACGACCTGGGCTATTGCGAAGACAAAAATCAGAACCACAAGCAGTCATAAAAAAGTAAAGCGTAGAAGACAGAGTAACCCATTAGGGGTAACACGTAGAGCATGACAGTGGGCAAGTGGCTTCGGCCACCGAAGAAAATGTACAATAGATATGATTGACTGGAGACAGAACTAACCAGGGGACAAGAGAATGCTCATGGAAAGGAGAGGTCAGGGTTTCTTTTAGAATATAAAGAAGTGTCAAATGACAAAAGAAGACAAGGGCAGCTGTCCTAAGTTAAAAGTATCCCGAGAGGAAACCGGAGACACGGGATCGTGCCATGAAGAAACTGAAAAAATGCTTAGGTTGTTAAAAAGGGGACCTTGCCATTCGTCCAGAATGAGCCTGCGTCACTAGAAAGTAACCAATCAAAATTACTCCAAGCAGAGTGAAAACCTAATTATTGGCCCAAAATAGTATGTGACATAGGGAAGGGTGTGGTTTTCCTCACCAAGTTTTGGGAACAGGTGGGGAAACCTCTTACTTAACGAGAAGCGCAGAAGCGCTCGAGACCATTATTCAGAAGACGATATCATTATTAAGCATTATCAGATCAGTTTATTCATCAGAGCATTCTATCATTTTTAGAGCAGAGCAGATTACTATTGACGAGTATTACGAGCATCGTTATTACGAGATCATTAGAGTTAGCATTGGAGCACTCCGATCTTTTAGAGAGGATATGATTATTACGAGATCACTTTGAGCGAAGACTCAGTTACCTCATTAATGTGGAGAACAGTGAACTCGTGTTCTTACTCAATAATCAACGGATCATTAAGTCATTGATTTATTTTCCTCTTCAATCGATTTTGCGTTTATGTTCGATTTCAAGTGACGGAAATTTATTAATTTTCTAAAATGGCTAAGAACTGTAATTATACCGTTAAAATAACTTCGAACTGACTGGTTACCACGNGGCGACCAGCATCGGTAGGACGGGAATCAGAGACCTAGGAGTTCTGGGCCATTGATCCCGGAAGTACCCGGCACGCCCATCCTGTTTGGCGACTGGCAGCTTATCTCTAATGGTGTTAAGAGTAAGGTAATTGGCATGACTGGCTGCGCCCAGTACCTTGGCTAAAGCGACAAGTGATTAACGGAAATCATTCAAGCATGTGCTTCGTTAATAAGAGCTCTCGATAGAGCTTGTTATGTAAATCCAGTGATACCGACTAGAGACAACTAGCATAGTCGGCAATTAATATGTGTTAATTAACTAAAGTAAGAAGTCAATTATGTTGGGACTGATGTGCTACCAACACTTTATTGTACAAAGAAGTGATAATTTTAAGAAACGTAATTTTTGGGGAACATTTGGCGATGATTATGTGCATGAATAAATGTAGAGGGTTAGGTTTAAGTTATGTTTATATTTAGTTAAATAAAACCAATTTTATAGAAGTTGTGGTTTTCTTAGATAAATAAATTGTGTATTTTATGATAATAAATGGGCCGGACCCCCGGTCTTCTTTGTTCCTGCATTCATTTATTTTGGTTACCATTTGTTACTAGTTGTTCATCTTTTCTTTTATATGTTACAATATAGATTGTCCCGAACTACTGAAAGTAAATGCACAGTACTTGTGTTTGTAAGTATTGTAGTCCTACATATTTATCCATTAAATTTTATAAAAAATGTTTTTCTGCCTTCCGACTTTTTTCCTTAATTCTTCAGTTAAGTGAAAATTACTAGAATTTCCACGTATTCGAGTTTACCCAATTCCTAATTAATTGGGATAATTTAATTTGTACTGGACTTGCAAAGAGTTTTCATACTTGTTATTTATAACTAAAAATATCCGATCAAATAACATAAATTCTTTCTCGTTTTAACTGTTTGCGTAGAGAAACTCAACAAAGAGCATGTGCATCTTGTATATGTTTGGTCTCGGCCATCTCTACATAAACTTAAAACATTTCAATTCGTTATTATCTGAATATTACAGTTTTACGATAAATATCATGCTTTTCTTCGGGGGTATTCTGTAAATTCTAATCTGTACATCGTGTGAAGTATATTGCATGTAGTTAAGATTCATGTTCATACGTAACTGAAGATGGCCTAAAATAAGGTTGACACGTTGTGAAAAAAAACAACTGAATCTAAATAATTGTTTAGTTGTTACCTCTGAGACAATACTTTGGAAGTCTCCTGGAAGCGTGTATCGCCAACCTGCGTCGCATGAGCGCCGTGGCCACTCGCGTTTCTGCGTAGCATTTGGAGGTGTCAATCCACTCAAATTCACATCAAATCTCCAACACGAAGACGCATCTCCGTCCAAATCATAGAGACTCTGGCGGTCGCTGGATATCTCCTTTATCACACATCTGCAACACATTTCAATTACAACATTATCTTCTCATTCTTGGGCTTGTATTCATCTTCGAATTACAGTTTCTCTCCCAGTAACAATTTTGAAATAATAAAATAATGATAATAAAAATCATAGAATATGCAAAATCAAAAAAAGTTGTAAAAAAAAGTAATTCGGCCACGAGATGGTTACGTGACCTAAAATCTAGAGGTGAATTAACACCACCGAATCTAGAAATGGATGTCAAAGAATTGCGTAAGGAATGTTACATTCCATTATTCTGGTAATATTTTGCCACCTATATTTAATACAAATATTCTTATTTTAGACGAAAAAATCATGAGAGGCTATCAGCATAAATTATTATATTAGTAAAACAATACTGGAGATATATAACAATGTAGTTGTTTTGAAATGTGACTGTGGAAATGTCTTTTATATTTATTGCAAATAATTATTTAATCATTGTTCTGGAAAGACACAGGAAATCGAGAGGTAAATAAAATTTTCTGGGTCTATTCATTTTCGTATTTTCTTCCGATGCAAATTAGTCACTACTAGTCATAAATTAATTAATTCTGAAGTTCAGTAATTCACTAGTGAGTATAGACTGAAGAAAAAGTAATATAAGTTAGTCTAGAATCACTTGCATCCTTCTTTTTACAACAGTACCGTATGTGAATTAATTTAAACCTATTAATTAGTTTAATACTTCTAATGATTTACTTGTGCGGAGGTACGAGAGTGATGAAGGTTTGTCCAAAGTAGTGGAATGCACATAGTACGTTGACGAAAGCATAGAGAGCGATGAGCAGCAACTGGTAGCGGCCACGGCCTCCTGCTTGAGCCAATAGATCATCTGCGTCGATGTCTTTCCTGGGAAGAAAAATAAATTCACCCATTTGAACAGAAATCCATCCATTTGCTCCAGTAGTTGCAAGAGAAATACGATTTCTTTCATGATAAGCAATATCTGAAGTATTATGTTTTTAAAATATTTTTTTATTAAATCTGAGTTGAATATACATCGCTCAGCTATACAGCTCTATCAGATGTTGGATGGTTACACATGCTCAATAAAATACTACAACAACTATTAAAACATAAGACAGACAAGTAAGATTGAGAAACTCATTGAGAACCACCTAAGAATTCCTAATTTACTGAATTAAATCTCTAATTCATTAAATCTATTAAATATATATTAAAATTTATTTTAAATATAAATATAAACGGTTGCGTATTCTGGTAGTGAGGGGACCTACTTTGCCGATGTAGAAGTGGGCAGCGCCTGGGATTTTTGGAAAAGAAAAAAAGAAATTTTATGATATTGCGTGAATGTAGTCGTGGATGAAAGGAATTCAAATCTTTATGAAGAGAGGAATTTCGGATATACCAGTATGCTTTGGTGGCTAAACGGAGTATTTTGTTAAAAAAAACCTTAATTTTGCGGATGTGTGTGGGAGCAGCGTTGTACCATACGGGACCAGCGTATAGTAATAGGGGTCGAAGAATAGTTTTGAAGAGGACTTGTGAAGATTCGCAGATTATGGAGGAGTATCGGCTGATGATAGGACGTAGTTGAGCAAGTTTTTTTTAGGTCTGTTTGTTTCTTGTTGCGGAGGATTGCGGAGGTGACCAGGGTATACTGGCGTTATTTATACATAATGGAAGAGGGTATGTTGGGAAACGAAGGGGAAAACTTTTTTGCAGACGATTTGGACAGGTTTAGAAGTATTTTCCACATTTTTATCCATTTTTCCAAGAAATTTAAGTTATCCTGAAGGGAAGATTTTAAGTTGTTAATGGACGGACCGGATTTGAATAGAACTGTATCGTCGGCGAATAAAGCAATATTATTGTGATAGCAAAATTGCAGCTCTGCTGTTAAGATATTAAAATGTATTGGAGATAGGGGAGAACCTTGTGGGACACTTGCGTTGATGGGGGTACGGGTTTGAATAAAATACATTAATTTTAATCCTGCACGTTCTATCTGACAGGAAACTTTTAATGATGTTTACTAGGTAAGTAGGTGTTACAATTAGTCGAAGTTTATAGATAAGATCTAAATGTCAGACACTGTCGAAGACTTGAGTTACATCCAGAAATATCGCTAGTGTATGAAGTCCTTTTTGAAAGGCTCAGATAATGTGTTCGGTTAGTGTAAGTAGTTGGTGCGGGGGGGTTGTTCAGTTACGAAACCGAATCGGTACGGCGGAGTTATTTTTGATTTACTTATAAAAGAGTTTATACGTTTAAGAATGAGTTTCTCGTAAATTTTTGATAATATAGGGAGGGGATTTATAGGACGACAGCTTGACTTGAAAGTAGAATTTTTGTCCTGTTTCTGAAGTGGTACTATTGTTGAAAGCTTCCATGACGTGGGAAAATGTCCCGTTCGTAATATTGAATTGAAAATATTGTTTAAGAATGCTAGAACTTTTCTGGATAAATTTTTTAACATTATCGGTGTAACATCATATCCTGGTGATTTTTTTGGGAAATTCAATATATTGCGTATGGAGTGATATATTTTAATGGATTTGAATCATCATAGTTTGGCGCAGAACAGTAGGAAGATACTTTTGATAAGTATTGAGGATCGTTAAGATCGTTATCTACAAACGTAGAAGCAAAGCCAGTAATTCGGATTTGTCTTTTTGCGAACAACATTTAGTGTTGTCTGATTGAAGTGGTGGAATATTTGCTTTGCTACGGAGTAATCTTCTCGATGCTTTCCATAGAGAGTTATTTCGCGCGGAAAGATTTACTGTATGCTTTTTGTATAAGTTCAAGTGGTATTGGTGAAGGACAGTTCTGAACATCCGTGAAAGGTGATTGAATTCGGATTTAAGGTTTGGAAGACGCAATTTATGCTATAGCCTCCGAGCTTTGTTCCTTTTCTCTTGAAGATCTTTGAGATGACTGGATAAGGGGGTTTGTGGACTTTCGGGGGAATGTAGACGACGAAGGCGTTGCATTTATGAAAGCCCTAACAATCGATAAACAAAAATGTGTCACCGCTGCGTCGATATCTGTAGAGTTTGTTAGACATTGAATAGGTGGTAGATCATCGTCTACGAACTTTTGGAATTCGTTCCATTTTGTTCTTGAAGTGGGTAACTGTGGTGTAGGGAATAGGGGATGAAGGCGACATTGAAATAATACAATGGCGGGAATGTGATCGGAACATAGTTCATGAACACAGTTGGTAAACAGAAGGAGGGTTAAATTGGATAGTGCAATATCGAGGATGTCAGGAATTTTCGATACGTCATAGGGATAGTATGTCGGCTTGGAGGGAGGAGCAATTTTAATTGTCTTATTGATATTTCGGAAAGTAAGTAACGTTACTACATATAAATTTGATTTCGTGCATCCCCAAGAGCAGTGTTTAGCGTTTAGATCGCCTAAGAAGAGTACTGGTAAATTGGAAGGAAAGAGGCGCGAGAAAAATGTTAGGCGTCTGTTTGTGGGTTTGTAAGCAGCAATGTTTGTAAGATCTTGGTGAATCAACAGAGGAATTCCCACTGCTACTGTTTCGATGCCAGAAATGGGGAGTGGATCAACTTGGAAATGCGGGATAGATTTTCTCACTAGAATTAAAACACCTCCTGCTGATACGTCCCCAGGGCGGCCACGACGAAGTCATGAATATCCGTGAATGTTAAAGGATAATTTCGAGGAGAGATACGTTTCAGTAATGCACTCCATACCAATTGAGTGACTGGTGAGAAAAATAGCTAATTCGTGCCGTTTGTTATGGATCCCATTGGAGTTCCAATTCAGTAATGACAAAGATTTTATGTGGGATATCTGAATTTATTCAGCAAAGTACTGTGAGCTTTGAGATGTATCTATTTAAGGAGATGATTGAAAGTTGATAGAGAAAAATGATGTGATGTACTCTTGTATTCTGCCTACAATTGTTGGAATAAGTGAGTGAAGAAAATTTGCGACATGATAAAAGATAGAGTTTAAGATGTTGTTGATGAAGGAGTTATTAGTATTGTGATCGAAGTTGTATTGAGGTATAGGGCGTTCAGGGATATTTGAGTTCTGTTGAGAACAGTGATTTTCTGATGATATTGGGGGCGCTGCAGCCACGTTGAAGTTAGGAATGGGATTTGTTTTGGGAAACTCAGGAAAATTTCATTAATTCAGAGTAGGTGGATGAGGTAAACCATTCTTTGAACTATTAGATTTTGACTTGTTAAGATTTCTACTTTTTGATTCAAGGATTTTTTATAATAGGGACAAGTGGAAGTTCTTATATCTGCTCTATGGTTTCTCTTACAATAAATACAGATTGGTACTGTCTCGCATATATCACAGTTTACTGTAAGATGATTGCCTCCGCAATGAGCACAGTTAGATGACAATTGTTTTTTGTATGCCCGAAATCTAGGCACCGGGCGCATTGGATGGGTCCAGGATGTTTTTTTTTCAAATTTGAATACTGAATGACAAAGTGTTTTCAATTTCAATATTTCGTCGACCCTGTCGGTATCTGAAAATTCAACTGCTACTACTGGGATGGGGCAGCCATTTTTATGTTATTTCGTGACTTTTTTGTACCGAGGAAAATTTTTCTTTCAGATCTTCTAAAATTTCACCATCTGATATAGAAGTATGAAGATTTTTAACGACAACGGAAAGTTTCCGGATTGATGGGTCAGCATATGCGTGAAATTTCATGTTAGAGTCAGAAAAATTTCTTATCGCAGTGCGAAAGTCTTCTATGGATGAGACTTGAATCTGGTTTTGTTTGCCTTTAGTTCAGTTTTAAATTCGCCTTTGATTACTGTTTTAAGGTCTTTAATGAGGGTACTATAGTTATTGGCATCACATAAGTAAATAGGGGGAACTTTTATAGAATCTAATAACTTGATTGAAGATTCACTAGCACTTAAAACTTCGAATCTGTTGGACACTTTCACTTGGTTCTGAGCTTGTAGCGACACTTGCTGGAGTTTCTTCGCCCGATGTTCGTCTATTTGGTCGCAAGACCGTTTGAACTGACCTTGCGTTGGCTTAGCGTTGCCGCTTGGGCCTGGCGGTAAGTTAAATGAAGATGCTCCACTTGTCGGAACTTTCTGGTAGGCTGCGTTGGTTTTTGAAGTCATCATGGAGTAAATGTGATGATAATCAGAACCTGCGCTGTTGGAGGTGAGACTTGCTGAAGACAGCTCATCGATGTCCTGTTTCATTGATGATGGCGAGAGCCTGTGTATGACTTGCCCCGTTGGGCTGTCGTCACCCACGGACATTCACGATTTAACAGTTGAATTATGTAGAATTGATTATGTTATAACCATCAAAAAATTATTACGTAGATTTAACCGTAATTCGGTTGGAAACGGTCGGGATTTCACGGAGTTAATCTCTGTTAAAGAACTCAGGTAAAGCCATCGAGCACTCACAGAGAACAAGCACAGCGTTGCACACTCCACGATAATGAATTGTTATGTTTGAGGATTCTCTGTTGATAAAGCTGTCGTATACGCCAACTTGAATTGAGAGTCAAGTATTATTCTTATCTCTCAAGAATTTTAATTTAGTATGACAGTTGCGTATAATATGCGCGTGTGTCTCTTTGACTTATAGGTCATTCTTCGTGAAATCGGACGATGGATCACAACTTAAAAAATGAAATATTTTTCTCTAATTTTATTATAGATGAAGAAGTATGGTCTTTTTTTCTCGCAACATGGGTGTCTTTATGATAAATCGCGAGTGTACGTTTGACGTAAAATGTCAGAAAATTGATATTAAGTATTATTCCTAACATTCTTAACATTTTCATCATTGTGTTATGTATATGAGCTATGTTATTAGTCTTTTCATTGACTGAACTTCTTGAGGGTTAGCAGATGTATTATAGATATATCCATTATTCGATATTATTCATATTTATACTGTATTATTTGCCGTTCAAGAAAACATCCGGAAGGGAAAATACGCGATCAACCTATTTTTCAAAACTTTCGTGTATTTAATTCATTCAAGAACTCGAAATACCACGGTAAACTGTGACAATTAAAAGTGGACACACTAATAATTTTCTGTGATAGAATGTGTAATCGTATGGTATAGTATGGTCTACACTCACAGCTTTCTTCATTCACAAATTTTTAATTATTTATTTAAATAAGATGCTCAGCCTTATTTACAGAAGAAGATTACTTATATCAGATGATTAAATAATATATAAAAACGAAGAAATCGTCTTATTGAAATAAACATATACCGATTTCACTTCCATAATATCTTTCCTCGTGAGTATTTTCAGGGTTATATTGTGAGGCTGCGTCTTTAGACCTGTCCATATCTCACGCATGTACATCATAAACACTGAACCATTCACTTTACCTAAAGATCTTATTAATCTGTCTTATTTGGTAGGGAATTTGATACACTCTTTTTCTTCCTGTACTGCCGCGAAAGAAGTGATGCTGTATTTACTTCCGGCAAATGTCCTCCCGTTCTCCAGTTGATCATTGATTCCTTAATTGTATTACTATTTTGAGAAGACATTTAAGTTATACAAAGTTACCAAGGAAATTGGGGTTTTATTTTGTGTAAATGTAATGTAAAAAGGAAATGTAATGTAAATTTTACAGTGTTTGCAAACTGTTGTTTATATCAAAAGTTTATAGCAAATGATAAGATTTTACCAGAGTATGTGTGTGTTGAAAGAGTACATAGAATTTTGGAGGCATTGCTCTCTCAATCTACAATACATTCAGGGATTCCTTAGTATGCATCTCTCGACCAGTTCCTATCAGTGGCAAGGATAACTGGAAACAATATTTCCAGAAAAACATTTCTTTTTCAAGAATTTTTCTTAAACATTTGAAGGTGCGAACTTTTATTTTGTTTTTGTTATGTGCATAACTTTCTATGTAGTGCGAATATTTTATTTTCGGTTGTGTCGATAGAGTTGCCAATTACTAGCAAATGAAATGACGAAGTTAGTGCGTTAATTTTTCAAATACTCTTCGAAAAAATAGCAAATTAAAGTTGCTAGAAGTGAAAAATGTCGGCGGCGTATTATCACCCATTGACAAAAAGTAACGACAGCCAAGAATAAAAGAAATATACTAGAGTAATCACAGGTCGTCTCTCATTCAAACTGGTTCTTGACGGGAATATTAGAACTAAAGAAGAGATTGAATATATGTGATCCTTTTAATGACATTATTTACAGATAAGGAAACATACTGGTGGTAAATGAATGAAAAAAAATATTAAATTGGAATTCGTCTTTCAAAAGTCTCGCGGAAATATGAAAATATCAAATCATTTAAGTACATAAATCATGCGCGATATAATTTTGGAAATATCTTAATACCGATAAAAATAAAGTCATGTAAACATTTACTTCTTTCTATTAGAAAAATTAATCAGAAAATACAAGGTCGATAGATGCAAATAAATGATGCAACAGTTGCAATATTGGTAATAAAATTTAATGTAGAGTCGTAAATACCAAGGTAAAAATATAATCATTCTCCATTACTATATTAATTGTCATTGACGAAAGAAAACAATATAATTTCACCGGAAGGCTGACTATCAACATTTTACGGCCAACAGTGGGTGGAAAGCAAATCAGAAATGTAAAATATTCCTGTTTTAAAAATTAAGTATGAGCTATAACATCTGATTTTTTTTCTTAAGTAAAGGTGTGCGCCATATTAATGTAAAATAATTAAAGTAATATAAATTTCATATTAAAGATAGTTTCATATTAAAGATAATTTAATATTAAAGATAATTTAATATTAAAGATAATTTCATATTAAAGATATTTTGAATTTGTTATAATATTGAAAGGAATATATGTCTACACCTCATTCAAGTAATGTATACATAGTCCAGACATTATGTGTTTCTACCCGGAAAGTTTTAGAGAAGTAGTATATTTTGCTCTTGTATGGTTTTGAGTGCGCTGATTTCGCAATTCACCTGTCAAAAACACGCAGAGGAATATAGTACATAAAGTTCTCTCTAGTTTCATGCTGTAATAAGTATTTTCCTTTGAATCGTGCGTGTTTCGTGCAATAAACAGAAAAAATTAACAAAACGTGATGCTTTGTAGTTCTTGAATGTTCTTTCATACTTTTTGTAACTTTACGAAGCGGATAAACATAATCGGCATCTTAAAATGCATAATAGCTGAAAGTTTCAGATTTTTTAAACACAATTTTCCTTTTTCAGAAAAAAAATCCAAAATGCTGGAGTGTAAATTCAACTATCTCTACCGGTTCTCTACTTCATCTAAAAAAAAAGAGAATGGGTGAAATTTATAGTAATTTGTTTCCAGTTTATTTTTACAAATAAATATTGCTTCATACAGTGCATAGTTTTCATACAATAAATCAAGAACAAAAAAAAAAAAGAGCGCGTTGTTTTGGAATTTTTTGATTTTCTTTTTTCAAAATTTCCGAACTCTTTCGAGGGGACAAAGTTGAAATTCGTAATCAGCGCTCTCAAAACCATACAGGAATAAAAAATCACTACTTCTCTAAAACTTTCTAAGTAGAATTTTTTACACGGAAAGATTGGACTAACAAAATGAATAGTATTTAAAAGATTATTTCGAGAAATCTCAGAATTCTAACGAATTGCTTTCCTAAGATATACATCCTGAGACTTGTGTATACTTAATGCATGGGATGCCTGGACGCTTTTTATTTATTAGTGAAGTCGATTTTGCTTAAATTGGTACTTAATATTTATGACAGCATTGTTCGAGACAGCAGAAACTTCCAGAAACTCCATATTTAGGAAGAAACAAAAGAGAAGTTATAACTTAACAGTTCGTTTTAAGAGAGAGAAACGCTATGAGTGTCGTGTCATCTGATTGGGTCCGCTGAAACACCTCTTACCGTTAAGGCGGTAAAGTCACGTGACAGCTGATTACAGCCATTTTGGTTCCCTTGCTGAGAGACCCATACTTCACTGATATTGTGGATGTGTTCATGGGTAAACGTAAACAGAAGCTAAGCGTGGCCATTTTGGTCCCACCTATGTGCTTATTGGTGATGATGCGCGCTCAGATGATCCACGGAAGTATGAGAATCTGCTTGGTACAACTTGGAATTTGACCTCTTTTTTGCAAGATAAAAACATAGGAAGAGCTTTTGAAGAATAAATATTATTTTTCTCTGTTAGCAAATTAAACTTCCGGTAATTATTTATCTTTTTTCAGTAGCTTCGTGATAGCATGACTGTGAGGTGATTGTATTATCTTGCACCAGGAATTCCGTTTCTCTAATGAATCACGCGTGAGTTATTCGCGATCGGAAGCTTATCCGCGTTATTCAAATGTACTCCCAATACATTCCAAAGTGTTCTGATTAATACATTATGTTTCATACTTTGAGGAATACGTTTCCCCGAAGAGCAATATCATGTTGCTGGAAAAAAATTATCGTTAAAAAAGAAAATCATTAATTCTGGGACGGAGGGTGAAGAAAGTTTGTTTCATCAGTGATGATTAAATCATATCTTATTTCTTTACAGGAAACATGAGAATACATTGAAGAACATACATTCTATCGTATCGTTTACATTAACTTAATTTTTTAAAGAGTGAGTCAACCGATGTCACTCTAAACCATATATTGGAAAAGACGAAAGTTATAAGGTAGTATCAGTATTCAGTTGATTTTATTCCTTTCAATTACAGCCTTTAATAAGATTTCATGCACCCTTCTTCGAAGGTTAATCATTTTATTCTTGTCTATTTTGAGAATAATTCTCAGAAAGTGTGAACAAAATAATGTGGGAAAAAGTTTTGTAAAACCGCTTCAAAGAAATGAAATTTCCCCTTCAATTAATTTGAAAATGACACTTTACAATTAAAAGCGCAATACTATCTTGCATATTTTGTAGTTAATAGTGCGCTTTATTTTATATATAATAGCGCCTTCGCTTCTAGTATAGTGATGAGCGGAAGAGCGCGGCTTCCGTTTACCACTCGCTCGAACTGGGGATTCTCTCACCCACTCAAAAGACCATATTCCCAAGAAATCCAGCATCTCTCCTTCCAAACTTCCGCTCTCAAATACACTCATGTATAACGGATGGACTGAACTATTCCACATTATAAAATAAGATATAAAATAAATAAGATTAAAATTTTGATGCAATTAAAAGAATGGTGGTTTTTGTGAATGACTATTCAACATTGTACCATTGCCGAGGAAGATATTTTACAACTTTCTAATATTGTAAAATTCGTTTGTTATTAATTCCAAAGATTAGACTACTGGGTGAATGGCTTCTGACGCAAAATACAAGACAAACATTCACTACACACCTGTACAACCAACGCCACCTCTTCTGAGCGGATTGCTACAAATGCCTAAATACTACGAGAAAAACCGAGAAAACGTTGAACTCTTCTCTTTGAGATCGGCAACGGAAAAATTACCAGCGAAGGGTAGTAAAGACAATTGAAAATCAGCAACGTACTGCAATGTTGCGTATGTTGCCCTATTTTAGAATACTAGGTCAACCCGTGCAATTGATTCGTAAATAAAATGGAATATAACCAACATTCTGCGTGATAATAAGAACGTTTACATTCATAGAACGAGACTATTTTATTTACCTGTTAATATGGATGATACTACTTTCTTCCATCTGCTAGTTAAAAGCAAGTTTCTCGCGGTTTCATGAGTAGCATTAACAATATAAACAGGACATCAGATCAGTTAAGAATAGTACTTGATGGTGAACTAAACTGCGCCACAAATATTTGTTACGAGGAAATGCATTAATTTTGGTTTCCAAAATTATTCATCTTCCAATTCTTTAATCTCCAAGTTTCAAAATATTACACGACAACAGAAAAAGATAAAGATTTTCAGATAGAGTGTAAGATAAATTATTGTTCATTAAAATTTATCTGAGTCGATCTGTTTTGAATAAACAGGAAGAATGATTGTAGCGATTTATTTTCCATTTTGTCGATATCGATAGTACTGAAGTAATATACCGACTTTCCCTGTCTATAAGGTAATTATATCTCCCTGAAATTTTATTGTTTTGTTTGATTATTTACAATATATGATTGAATAAATAAATAAATAAATATTTAGACAAAAAAACTGTTACGAACTGTATATGATCACGTGGAGGACGATAAACTAATTTTCTCTTCAAAAAATGGCACGGAACCATCCCATAAATTCCATTCAAGGGCCCTAAGGCAGTGGCGGATTTACCATTTCTGCAAGGCAAAATCGAAGCATGCGTATTCCTAAGATAAGAATAAAAATAGTTTACCACTAGTTATGAGATCAACAGATATCAACAAGAATATTTAACAGAATAGAAAAATAATATTTAATAAATACATACCATAATCAAACCTTTAAATAATTCAGAACCACGCTAGAAATGTAAGTAAAGAAGTAACTAAACATTCGAGATAAAGAATGACTGTAGTGTTAATGAAGCTGTGACCCATAGGTCTGAACTATGATTTGATACATGAATTCCTCCTCTACCAGAGAAAAACACGGACCAGAAAGGGGTTAAAGAGTTAATGTTCACAACCGTACCAAGAATGAAAGCAAGTACTAAGTACAAATACAAGTGCCAAGATTCGATGTTACCAGCTTTTTTTCTGTAAAGACAACAACAGAAAAACGGGGAAAGAGAGATGTCGTAGGAATGCATAGGTGAGTAAAGGAAGTGAGAGTAAATACTCACCTTTCGAAGAGCTTGAGAACCTTTAGAGAGAAGTTGGATTTATGTGAACTCATTGTCACAGAACTGAACTGCAGTAGAAGGAAGGCTGAGCGTCACTGAGTGACAGTGACGTCTTCGGGTTAGAACTCGTGAATAGCAGCGCATGCGCAATTCAAGGAAGGGGAGGAGCGCACTCCCTCAACCCCCACCCCTTTCTGTCCAATTCCAATATATATTAGGGTGTCCTTTATATGAAGCAAAAAAAAAATTCTGCAAAAAATTAAAACGCATACCCTCTTTTTTTTTCGACTTGGTCCTAAGTGTCCACATACTCTCTGATGAAGCTTTAAATTTTTCCTTAGTACGTCATTACAGTTCAATCTATTTGAAATTTTTGTCAGAACTTTGAAACGTTTTGTAAAAGATAAAGTAATAATTTCAAGTTTGTTGGATGAAATGCAAGAACTGCGGAAAAGTTTGAGCACTGCGCTGGTGGCTCCGATTTTAGTGGTCTATGTAGCAAACATTGCTATAAGCAATTAATTCAGCTCTCTAGGTATACGGAAGAAATAAAAATAAAACATATTTGAAACATAGATTATTTATTAATGTTTCATTAATTACAAAATATAATGAAGTATCATTGGGGATGCTTTTTCTTCAAAATCTGCTTTCTTTAAAGGAAACAACTGACGATGATCTTGAACACAAAAGGAAAAGAATTGATTCAGTTCCCCATGGGCAGTACTAAAACCATGAAAGTATTGCATTAGTTTCACAGCCCTTTGAGCTGTACCATTGACAGCTTTAAGGGAAGAAACAATTTGTTTGGTTATCAAGAACGACTCATTGTTCTCCCGTGTACAAGGATATTGTTAGAGAAAACTAACTTGAGTTTTCAAGCGAAGGGAAAACATCTTTACTCTTGAAAGATATAAAGTCTTCTATATCCCTTTCTAAAATAAAATGAGAACAGAAACGAAGAAAAATCATTGTGAGTTGTTTATTCAGAAAATGTTCACGTTAATGAATATAATGAATTTCCTTATTGCAATTTCTTGATAGTATCAGTGAAATATGTCGGTTAAACAGGGTATGTCTTTCTAAATAAACGTCAAGTCAAAGTAAAAGTTTTTGAGTGAATTACAGAAACGCTCCATAATTTAAATAAAATTACTATAGAATGAACCGTTGAGGTCTTCATAAGATGGCATATATCACTTCTCAATGGTTTCGTTTCTTCATCCACAGAATCTTCAAACAGGGTCAACACTGCCACTTCTTTCATAAAGTACCATAAGTGCTGACAAAACATCTGCAGATCTGCTTTTGATATGACATCGTCTACGGTTTCATACATTTCAGAGATTTTAGGAAACTCTAGTCTTGAGGAGTTTGTACAGCAGAAACACTATAAAGCCATGGCCTAACATAGCTGGTGATAATGAATACACTTATGTCCTGCACAGCGGTTTTAGTCTTCGGGGATTAGTTCAAATTGAGAGCTGAGTGGAGATGTTTTCAGTCAATAAAGTGGAATTAGACAAAGAATTTGCACGATGGATAGCTCAACCAACTCTCGATAGTTTTGTCTTATCTTCTTTTGTTGTTCAGCTCGATAGGAGACAACCAATGCGTCAATTTCGGCACCGTTCCAGTAAGCCTCTACAATTTCTTTACAGACTTTGATATTGTCCGAATCGATATTTTTCCAATTTTCTTTAAACCTCTTGAAACGAGGGATGTCTGGGCTTGTGTTAATTTGGTTAATTTTCTTCGAAAATGCTTTTCATGACAAGTTCGTATACGTGATGGCGGCGAACGAAAATTATTAAATCCCTGCTTAATTTCTGATTCAAAAGCACACAGGCATCATTGATACGACCTGTATAAGAGGCCGTTCTACAACAGAGGAACTCCACTTTGTCTTCAATATTCCAGTTGGAGATATCATTAGAAACACCTTGTGTCTGGTCCTATCCTCTGGAAATGTCCAATTTAGGAACAGCTAGATCTTTACATCCTAATGAAATCGCAATAGGAAGACATTCTTCTTTAGGCATTAGAACAGTCGAGGATTCTTTAACATTATAAATCCAGACTTTCTTGTAAACTCTTGTTTACGGAGCTTAAGACATCTTCAATTTTCTCTGCATCTTTTAGGAGGTCCCTCCAGATCTCGTATAATTTAATGAGATTTTTACACTATTTGGAAGTGATTTAATTGGAATCCTCACATTTTTCCAAAATATATTGCGCTCTCGAATAGTGAGATTAGCACTTTCGTTCCAAGATAATTTCACAACACAAATGTTGTAGAAAAGCATCGCGAGTACCTCGCGATTTAACGGAAGTTTACAACCGACAAGTCGATTCACTTCCCCCGCCAGAAATATTTCTTTATTTGAGCTACAAAAGTCCAGTGATGCGGTAGATAATATATAAGCGATCCACACTTGATTAATGAGAAACTACTAATGTATACGAGTACTGTGAATGCACAAGCAGTTTGTAAGCGAGCGAGAATTGACAAATTTCTGTTCAAGTCAGCACTTATCCGTCATTGTCCCGCATCTTCGATAATCCACAGAAAAGGAGCTAGATCTCCGTTAGAAGATCCAGTTTTTTGAAAAGTTTTTGGAATAATGATAACATTTGATAGAATAATCTCATGACATTTGCATGCAACTCCCAGATTCCTTGAGTCACGAAACATTGGCAGTTACTCTAAATTTAAGCTTCCATTTGTAGCATTCAAAATATACCTGGCAGTTTATTTTATCCAATTAACTTGAATTTTTTCGACCTTTAAACCTCTTTCCAAATGTATAATAAAAATTTCAAGTCGATTAGAATGAAATGATGGACATGGGAAAAAATTCTTTAATATTTTATTACTTTCTTTTAATACAACAACTTTAACGTGAATTCGGCGTGGATTAACGTTATCCCAGGGTGATAATAATTCATATACTAGCGATTGGAATGAAATATAAAAAATAGAGGGTATGCGTTCAAAAATAAAGAAGTCATGAAATCTCATACATTGTTAATTAACGAAATAATTAATCAGCATTTGTGTTATTGTTGTTTTTTTTCGAAATGTAAAAAATTACTTTCTTCAGTACGAGTATTTCATCGCGAATGATACTTTTTCACCTACGCCAGACTCTTTTTCTAAGACAACATTCCGGTTTCATAATTCCCTGGTTTCAGTCTATCTATAAACATGATATAACAGCCAATGTCTCTCACTAATGAGTTGATTGTTCTCTACGCTGGACCTCTGGTCAACACAACTTTTAGCATTCCTGTAAAAAAAAAAGGATTTATTTTTTATAAAATTTTGTGGGGTAGTGACATGACACTATATGCCTGTCAAGCTAAACTTAATGACACTGATACGTAAAACCAGTGGTCTCCTACCTTTTGGGCACTCAATTAGTAATATTAAATATCTCGGCCTATTAAACGATTTTCTACAAAATTAGAACATCTACCGAATAATGGGCAGCTAAGTTGCCGATCATGATGATATGAACCTATTGAACATTACAATTGTACACAACTGCTTTTTAATAATAACAAAATTTTAAATGTCTAATTAACCCTGAAAAGAGGGTTATAATGGTCGAAATAATTCTGCAGCGTACCGCTCGGTAAAAGGGTGTCTCATGCGTCATACACTGATATTGAGTTACTCCTACCTTTCAATAGTCAGTCGCGGCCGAGGTCGGACGTGCCTATGCATCGTTGCGTTAACGTACAATAGTGATGACGCAGGGATTTACCGATTGCGATGAATGAATTATTGGAGACTTCAATATATATTGTAAAACTGATTCTTTTTATTCAAAGAAACTACAAACTAAAATGCAGATTTTAGGAATGAAACAATATGTAAACAGTGCAACAAGAGTAACCATTAATGGCCAGACAATTACAGACTTAGTATTTTCAAACAGTAAAATGGATGTTGAAGTGATCTATCAACCTATAATAATGGATTATGCATGGAAAAAAGTTGAACTGAGTTTGAGTAGTAACGTGACTCAATTGAGAGAGTTGCTTGCTAGGAATTATAAATTGTTCAATGTTGATAAGTTTGTTAATTCAAAGTCAAATATAGAGTCTACTCTTGAAAATATTGAGACGAAGATAGATAAATTAGTTCATTGTGAAGTAAAAGCTCCAAATGTAAATGCATCTGCTAAAAAAATTAAAAATACCAAAAGAATGGGAATGTAAAAAATATTTTCCAGATGAAATAAGAGTGACAGCAAATAGGAAGGATGAGGCATGTAGAAAAGTTAGAGAAACTAGCTCTGATTTTAATTTGATGCAATATAAACATTTAAAACGATGGATAATCATCTAATGAAGGAATTTGTTAAGTCGTAGATATAAGAATGCTGACGAGGTCGTGACTTGGAGCAGCGTGGTGTTGGTTTTGTTACAACACTCGCCGTCGACACAATGGCATTCGTCAGCAAAATGATGAAGGACGCTGACATACAGCCTTGACAATTCAGCAGACGTTGTTTTTAGTTAAGAAGTAAATATTTTCGGGTTAGTGTCACGTTAGTAATAAAAATTTAATAGATATGTAGATATAGAAACAATACATTGAAAGTAATGTAATTATTTCTGTATAATTTTTTATTATATTGTACAATTCTTATATTGTGTTAAATAGTGTATTTTATATGCTTGTAAAAAATAGCCGAGAAGTTTAAATAAATAATCAATCAATCTTGTTTCCCCCATTTACTACATAAAATTCACTAATATAATGGAATTTAACCCATCGTGGTTAAAACCA
>NNCF01128498.1:131334-158985 GCA_002313205.1 Laupala kohalensis | reverse complement strand
TTGAATAAATCTCATTCTTTGTTTCCTCTGGTATGAAATGACTGCTTGTCACAAATAAGTAGACTGTGAAAACTTAGCGGATGATATATATTTAAAAGAAGTTGCGAAATGGACTATGAAATGTGCAAACAAAAGTTCCGAAACGGGATCCAATAGTTACGAAGAGTGACTTCGCAATGGGATCGGATAGCACGAGAGGTTCAAGGGGTGAACATCACACTAGTAAAAGTAAACATATAGTTATTTGATAACTTCGGCTAGATGAAAATGGTGACGAGTCGGGAATTGAACCCAGGACTCCTCCTTTGGTCAAATGGTAACCACTACATCCGTTTGCCTTCCATAATTGTACATTATTTCCATCCGGGTCTTATGCTCGAAAGGGCTGACACTAGGTATGAGATAAATGAACTCAGGTTTATTTATGTATGTTCTTTTTATTTGATCCGTATTTCAAACTTCGCCAGCTTACAGACACATTTTACACATTTATAGATTTTTTCTATTATTTAAAGAACACGTTCCATTTTTTATCACTCTTGTTACTGTCGAATCTCTTTGCCACGGTCCTTAAGGCACTGCGCCCATCCCCACGGGGGAGGTAGATGTAGTCCACTCTCGCTCTTCCATTTGCTCATCTTGTCCGTTGTATTTGCCATCAATTCAGTAATACATTAGTGAATAATCCTTTCGTTCTTTCCTTCCAGTATTTCAATCGTAGTTTGTGTAAGTGAATGTCCACAAATGGTAACCCCAAAAGTATTTCTATGCTTGATGAAGCAGCTGTCTTGAAGCACTCACTTAGCCTTAGTATCCAAACACGTTGTTCCTTGTATAGTCTTAGTTCTATATTGATATTCTTACTATGTCATTTTTTCGTTTATTTTTGGTCTTAAACATCAGACCACATTGCCTACTACATTGTCATTACAAACCGTCTCCCTTTTCACCTTTATATTCCAGGAAGTACGTTTCCGAAAATAATTGCCAAAATTTCCGTATTCTAAGAAATCCATTTCCATACACATTCGTATGGATTCATTGTTGATTTTTATTCCTGAAATGCACTTCTTTAATACATAGGAACGTCTCTCCCCCCTCGGTACTACTTGTCTACTTCTACTGCAAAGCGTGCTGTAGTGCCTTTGCAATCTCGTATCTGCGTGAGTTCGTATTCTCTTATCTTACTTTGATTTATCTTTATTTTGCTTTCTTTTTTTAAATCTTCATAAATTCACCTATATTGGGAGAATACCATTCAGTACTTCTTGTGCCTATGTTCGATACCCTCACATTAGCTTTTGCTGACATATCCTTTGCATCTGCCGTTACTTTTTCTCGTTACACTCATATGCAATTTTGTGCCCCCCATATTCCGAAACCATAATCCACTATTGAGCGAATCGCTCCTTTACAGAACGTCACAACATCTTTTTCTCTTTGCTGAATCGTGTGAGACCTCTTCGCAGAATATATCTTTTTTGCCTTTATGGTAACGTGATGTGATATGATCCTCGAATGTGATGTGATCCCCGAATACCAACGTCTCATGTATTAACCTTCGTAGATAGCGCTTTCTTAAAAACAATTTCTATCTTCTCCCCATTTAATTTAAGAGCTGGATCTCTTCTGTTTTTATTTGAGAAACCTATCCACATTCGTTTCGTGTTTTCTTTTATTCATTTCAATTTTAAATTTCGTGTCATTTTCTCTATTGTATTAATTATTTATTATTTATTTATTTTACGCCTTTAGGCGAGGTTCAGACCATGAGGCCTGCTCTTACACCTAACCGTTGGACTTGGGTAAGGGAATTGAGTAGGATATATGAAGGGGAAATTAATGACGTCTTATGTATTTTGTTCTAATTGCCTTCTATTTCGCCCCTCCACAACACCGCTAAGCCATCTTTGTAAGCTACTAATTTCATGTTTTCTTTCTCTAAACTTTGTAATAGGTTATTCATTACCACACTCTAAAATAATGGACCTGTAGATGATCCTTGGTAGAACCCATAATTTACTCATGTACAAATTTGGCTTTACCTATTTTATGATACATATAGCGTTCTGACAAATACGAACAGGTGTTATTAAATATTATTTGATATTTTTATTTTCCTTAAGGTTTTCAAGTTGGCAGAGTCGAGAGCGCCCTCGATGTCATAAAAGACTATCATACAGTATTACTCATATCTTTTACTTACGTCATCTAACAGTTTCTGCGACGCATCCTTTGTACCACGTCCTTGCAGGAATTGAATATCACTGGCAATTGTTCCGCACACTCATCAGAATTATCTATACTAATATATAAATGAAATTTGGTTAGGAGATGGTCAAGAAGTTCAGAAAGGATATTTTAAAAAATATGTGAAAAGAAACATCAAAATTGGTTTCTGACGTTGAAGTCGGGAAAAATCCATCTTATTAGAGGTACATTATCGAAAAATATTTTTTAAAATAAGCATGCTAAAATACTTTAACTTAAGAACGTAATTTAAGTAAGAAATAATCCTTATAACGATGTGTTCTTTGTTTTGTGCATTGAACAAAGAAGAAATGTGTCTTTAAATCGATCCCTATCACCTGTTGGTAGGGAATAAATCATAGGACATGACGTCCGTGCCGAGTCCACTATTTCCTGTATCGCAGTAATGATAGCGACTTCCTGATATGATTTAAGTCTAAATACAGCTCTCATGGAAAAACAGGCATCCCCTTCCCTCCTAGGGGAGTGGAGGGTGGAAAGAGGATGAAGGAAATGAAATTGAGAAGTACTGATTTGTATCAGATCCATAGTTGTTAGGAAGTCAGAGATGTTTCATTATACTACCGATATATTCAGGTTTAGATCACACCGGGAAATGGTTGCAAAGGATAGTAATAACGTTGGTGTAAGCGATCGATTGGGGTCGAAACTATAGTTTTCTGGGTTTTTGAGATGGATAATCATAATCCTGATATCGCTATTCAGATCTTTTGAGGTGCACGACAACCCTATAGGTCAGGGTTGGGAAGAGTATGACACAAAAATGATTGAAAGCAGTCGATATTGGTGCGGGATTCTTAGCTTTCATGGTGACTGACATGAATAGAGACATGTTATGTCGGAGTTGATCCACCATTGGGGATGGTGCGCGAGGAATCTACAGCTTCTTCAAGGGTGGAATGGGAAGGGAGTGTAATAGAAAAATATTTAATCGATAAGGATGAATATTTGTGTTTATTTCATAGATTTCCGGATATTTCAGATGAACAGTTGCATGATGTCGTTTAAGAACATGTGGGGGTTAAGAACATAAGTTAGCACATATGAGGGGTCCAATATATCTATCTCTCCTAAGGGTAAAGTAGTTTGCAAGACTAAATGTTGACGTTTCGATTGATTTGATTCTCTATCGGGCAACTTGCTTGCTCAAGGGTGATTTCATCCAAGGATTTATTTATTCTTGCTGCTTGAAATGAAACTCAAAATGGTGTGTACAATCATGTTTCCTATTAAATGTATATTATTACGAATTTGTAAAATTAGGATGCTGTATGTATTGTCCCAATAATGTCTATTTTGACCTGCTAATTAAGGTTTTTATTTTATTTTTATATTTTTGATGATTTCGAGGAGAAACATAATTATAAAACCAAGAAGACACTTGGGCTAGTACGTCAGTAACTAATAGAGATAGAAGATGCGCGCGCAGCGGTAGTTGGTAGAAGTAAATGGGAAAACCCCGTAGCAATTTCGTCGCGGGCATAAATTGAGAAAACGAGAGGTATTCGACCCTTAGACGATGCCGATAGCTCATACTACTTACATGACTGGAACGCGAGCAGCGTGGTAGAGCGAGGAACACGTGGAACTAATTGGTGAAGTATAACTGCAATTACATTAAATTGCAGTAATTTACTTATTGAATAATTGTTATATGTTCCTATGAGACTTCTAATTAGACAATGTTGTATATTCATGTGAAAGTATTCAAGAATTTGATCAATGAGTGATTTTCAGCTAGCAATGTACATGGCACGATGCTTATGAACGGAATAATGCAGATTATCTTAACAAATCATAATAATTCATACTGAAATTTAATAATTATACATTAATGTTCAGTTAATACAATAAGTGCAATAAGAGTTTACCACGATTTGATGAAAGTAAGGGACTTACATAATGATGCAAGTGGTGAATTTATAAGTAGTGATGAACTGTAATCAATTGATTTGAACATTCCTTATAATTGAAATTAATTTACAAATAACTAATTAGTTAATTCCGTGCGAATTTGTGTTATATTTGTGACGGTGATTAGTCAGTGCTGCTATTGCGCAACGTCATGTTGTGGTGTTTCGTAAGAATTTACGTGATAAAAGGATCAATGAACTCTAGTAGGTTGACTATTTTTCTTGTCTAACACCTGCACTGTTTCAAAGTGAGAATCTTTTGGTGGTGTGAAGAGCGGAGACTCAAGATTACAAGATCTCCAAAAAAACAGTTAATGCTGTTCTCGCGGAGGGTCTACGTTTCAAACAAGGCGCCTGAATGACAAAGAGAGTGCCAGTTCCAGAAAGGAATCCTTGACGAATATTTGATTGAAGAAAGCTGTATGTAAATTTATGGTATGGGAAAATGTATGTTTTTCTTAATTGTTTCATTCTGTTATTCAAAAGTCAAATTTAATGTGAGCAACCCAAAGAAAATATTTTTTCAAGTAAGTATTTGATGACAAAGTTCATTCAAGTTTTACAGTTGGAGTAACTTTTTGGTGAATAAATTCATGTTGTTCATTGTTTTCATATATGTATTTCATTGTTCCAACGTCGTTATCTCTGTTTTTATTAGATCACTAAGTAATAATATTAATATTAAAGATCTGTTATTAGTTAAAGTCACTACTTTCATAGTAACAGATGGCGCTCAACGTTTTTTTAAATGAATCATGGTGTTGTGTCTCTTGGCACAAGCTGTATATTAGCTGTGTAAAATACATAAAGTAATGAGAAGGAAAACGAAATTTGACTGCCCTGTCTTTAAACTGAGTCATAACAGAGCAACATTTTATATTTTGCAATTATAAAAAAATAATAAACTTTAATAATTAAAATTTATTTTCAAAAAAGCAGTTACAAACTGCGTATGACAACGTTGAGAATAATAAACTTATTTACTCTGTGGAAGCAAGCAAGGGACCATCGCATCAATTCCGATCAACGGCCCTAAGACAGAGGCGGATTTAACATTTCAACATACTCCTAACGATAAAAATTAGTTCGACACCTGTTATAGTATTAGCAAATACCAACAAATATTATATTTAATAAAACACAGAAAAGTCATTTCACAAGTACGTATTTGCAAACTATAAATCATTCGGAAAATGTTGATAATTCGTAACTATTAAATAACAATAAATACGCTAAAAATTATTTCAATTGATTCCGCCCCCCGGCAAGAGTCTACCGAGTATTTATAAAAAATCCGCCTCAGATATTTCCGTTGTCAGATATTTTGAAAGTACTACAACAATGGTGTGACAAAGTACAGGACAGTTTTAATTTTTATTAAAATCAATCAATTCTTTTACAGTGTAGATGCACTGGCGCAGTAGGTAGCTTTAACCGCGGATATGAAGATATTCAATTTAATATTTCTTTTACATTTTTGGGCAGGGAATTCTACAGAACGATTCCCGAATGATACGGATCTTTTTGGTAAAGTGCGGTTGACACTTATGAAAGATGAATATTATTCCTATTGCGAGTATAGTGTTCGTGAACAAAACTGTTTTGTATGAAACAAGGATGTTGCTTCGGTAATTCGGTCTTAACAAACACGACAGTTTCATAAATATAAATGCAGGGAAGTGTTAAGATATTTAATTCATTAAATAAAGGTTTACAAGAGATTCGGGGGTGAGATTTACAAATTGTTCCAGCAATCCTTCTTTGAACTCTGAAAGTTTGGACTCTCTGCCCGGAATTGCTCCAGAAGATAACGCCGTATCGTAAAAGAGTATAATCATTTGCAAAATATACGCAACGGGAAATATGTGGACTAACAATATTAACTAAG
Source organism: Laupala kohalensis (assembly GCA_002313205.1). Taxonomy (NCBI): domain Eukaryota; kingdom Metazoa; phylum Arthropoda; class Insecta; order Orthoptera; family Trigonidiidae; genus Laupala; species Laupala kohalensis. Next base: position 152,913 of record NNCF01128498.1, on the reverse strand, counting down.
ATTCGTAATGCGTAATACAATTCATTTAATTTGGAATTAAGAGTGTCAACCATTTGCGATTGCCTTGAATATGGAGACCTGAAACCTTTGTATTAGTAACAGATTTTCATTGTGTTCCGTTTAACGAAAGAGAAACCTGGAGTAAATATTTTGTGATACTATTGTGAAATGACGTAAACACTGTTTACAATTAGACGATTTGCATGGAACCAAGAAGAGAAGTTAGAGAAAACCTTTTGAGCGTTGGCGTGTTTACGTAGTAAATTAGTGTCATCGTCAAAAAGAACCATTTTACAATCGGATGTGGAAGACTGCATGTCGTTCACATACAACAAAAAGAGTGTAGGACCGAAAATTGAACCTTGGGAAACTTCGCGAGTAAGTGGCTTTGTTTCTGAAAGACAATTCTGAAGTAGTTTATTTTTAGTATATGATATTTATACCTGTTGATATCTATCTTTTAAATAGGAATTCAGCTATCGCAATTCAGATGCGCAAATCCACGAATGCCTAAAGATTGTAATTTTGAAAAGAGAATTTCGTGATCAATGACATCGAATGCTTTAGATAAATCAAGAAAAACTCCCTGAGGTGGTTTTTACAATTACCCTCTCCATGGTTAAGGGAAGTGGTAACATCGTTTAAGAAAGAAAATTTGGCGATGGTGGCGGAAAAGGATTTCCGAAATCCGTGTTGATCGTCAGAGAGAATGTTATTTTTTGATAGAAAACCTAGAATATGCTTATGGAACATTTTTTCAAGGAATTTTGAGAAAGTATGTAGTAGAGAAATTGGTCGATAATTACCAACATTGTGTTTGTTTCCTTTTTTGTATAAAGGTTTCACTTTAGCTCTCTTAAATTTGTTAGGAACACCCCATCCGATAAAGAACTATTACATATATTTAACAGTGGATTTAATATAACGTGCGACGAAAATTTAACAATAAATTTGGGTATATCATCTATGCCTGTTGAAAATTGTTTTTTTAATGAACTGATGATTTTCATGATTTCACTGGGGTTAGTTTCCGAAGTGAACATAGAATGGGGCACGTGGGTGGATATATTCGGAGGAAAATGGTTTTGAAATATTGAATTAATTATTTTTCCTACTTCTGAGAAATGACAATTAAACAATTTGCGATGTCAAGTGGATTTGATACGTTTTTGCCATCGTTTAGTTGGGAAATGTTTTCTTTGCGATTTTCAGGTGACGTGTAATTTTTAACAATATTGGTTTTGGTCCGGTTGTTCGATTTTAGTATCTGCTTGTCATTTTCGTAACTTTAGCTGCATAGACTACTTTTCATATAATATTCTTATATTTACGGAAAAAATCATGGAATTCGGGTGGTTGCATATAGAGTTTTGAAAGATAATATAAACGATGTTTGTTTTTGGAAGAAATTCTTATCCCATGGGTGATCCATCTATTGTATTTCTTTGTGTTAGTTTATTTGCATTTTACTGGAAAGCTACAGTTCTGATGTTTTAGAAATGTTGAAATTGTCGTCGGTGTTTTGGTAATTGTAAATATCTTTCTAACTTTCCTTACGCGAATAATTTGTAAATATGGATAAATTTGTGTCGTTAAATTGTCTAGAATACTTGTAAATGATTTTATGTGGTTTCAGTTTATATTCAATTATCAACATTTGCGGAAGGTGATCGCTGTATCCGGCGCTTAACTCTTCAGAGGCATCCGAGATTTCATTGTTGACAATAATCTGATCTAGCAATGTTTGAGATGAACTGGAGATACGAGTGGGGTCGTTTATCGTAGTTACAAGGTTGAAGGAGTCGATAAGATTCTTGAATCGATTTATGGGTATATTTGTGAAATCGGAAGCACTCAGGAAATCTATGTTGAAATCACTATTTATAACGATAGATTTTTTGAATTTGCGTTTAATACGTTTTAAAATAATCTAAAATTTGCGAAAAAATAAGTCATTATCTCATTGAGGTCAGTAAATACATAAAACAATAATACCTATTTCGGTGAAATTAACTACAGAAAATTCGAACACGCTATCATAGCAGAAGTTCTCGTAGTCTGACAATTGAGAAGATAAAATATTATTACGAACTTAGATACACGTACCTTCGTGGGGATGTTTTATTTGAATATTTTGACGACATAAAGAACTTGCTAAATAATTATTAGAGATATAAGTATTCTTTATGTTGTTAGTTGAAAGCCAATGTTTTGTGAGACATAGCAAATCGAATGGATTTTCGTGTACAAGAATTTTAATGTCTGTCAATTTGTTTGAAAGGGATTGGACATTATGATGAAATATAATTATTTTATTTTTGCGAAGAGTTTATAATTTTAGGGAAATGGAATCGGAGTTAGATTGTGGAGGGGAAAATGAATTTGGTACAATTTCTAGTCCCGGATTAAGCCCGCACGCTGCACTCGAACGCGATTGTCACCTCAGAGTACCACATCGTACTCCTGAGCGCATGTTGTAACTGTGTATGGTGGCGGAAGGAGATGTGGATGTAGGAATAGATGAGGGCGGATGTAGGAATAGATGAGGTGAGATGAGGAAGGAGGAGGCGAAAGATCAGAGACAGGGAAAGAAATGGGTGTGGAGATTGGAAGGGGAGGGGTTGATGATGAGATTGGAGCAGAGGGAGGTGGAGGGGGGGGAGGTGATGAGATAAGACCAGAGGTAGGTGGAAGAGGAGGTATAGGAGTGGATGAAGGAGCAGGAGGAAAATGTGAGGTCAGATGTGAAGCTAGGAGAGAACCGAAGTGATGTTTTCCCGACGGTCTCATGTGTAAACCGTGCTAGGTAAAGTCCTTGGCAGTCAAGTGTGGTTGCAAATAAAAAAATTGTGATTTTTGTGTCTGCCAGGTGATGTTTTAGGGAGATGTTTGCCAGTTTAATTTCGTGGTTTATTTGTGGAACGTTGAAACCTGGAGCCAGGCTAGAGAGTTCTATGTTTGTGTGCTGAGAAGCCAATTTTAGTTTTTGTAGATGTTCAGAAGCGTTGAAATGACCTGCCAAGTTAATATCGTTCAGCCCACCTATGATGATTACTGTGTCCCGCTCTGTGAGTTTTTTAGTGGTGTCCAGTTCTCGAATAACTTCAGCCAAACGAGCGTAGAGAATGTTCACCTCGCAAACCTCAAAACTTTGTGGTGGTTTGGTTATAAAATACCTTGTTATCACTAAAATGTGCTTCTATCCTTTGAGAAGTAAAAACTGCTCTCAATATTTACAAGAAACTGAATTTTAACAATCACACAGTCATTTAAAACAAACAAACAAAAATTATAAAGTAATAAATGCTTCAAATTATATTGATTAACATTGATGATATATTAATATTGATTGTTATTATTATTATTATTATTATTTATAGGGTATATTTATTACCAGGTCAAATATATTTTTTTCATTATTTAATCAGAATAAAATTTGTAACTGGCACGTTAATAGCGGAGAAAAAACTTGAAACCAGGAATTTTTGAATTACTGCCATTCTTAATATACGGACTTGAAGGCTAGTGATAAGTTACTAAGCAACGTATCAATAGGATTGTGGGAACCCTTCTTAACACGCTGTCCTTTTCTCGACAGATGCCATATAGCGGTCCCTCCAGTAATTTCATTGCAATTGGGCTTCTTGGCCACAACGAACGAAACCATATTGTGTATCACGTGACAAATAGATCGCGCCAATCAGAATGAATCACGGTTGGAGCATGTGCGCAGAAGCTTTGTCCCTCCCATTCCGGTTTTGAACTGCACGTGTTTACACTTATTAAACTAGTTTGAAAACCTCATCTGAAATAAATAAAATTTAGACACCTGGACTCAATTCTAATTTGATGGACATATTTTTACGTGAAGTTTAAAAGAGACCCGAAGTTTCTTGCCTTCTTGTTAGTTACTTATTGTACTTGATTAAAAATAGAAATAAAAATATAATGTATTGAAATATTCAGCAACATAGGACTTAAAACTGAATATCTTTGAGATGGTTGTTCAATAAATGGAAACTTGAAGCAGGGAAATTTTACTGTATTCGGAGATTCTTTTGCAGCAAGACCCAATCATTTTGTGTCATTTCATAAGGAACAAGCCAAACACCACTTGCATACACAGGTTCTTTGAAATTAGTGCCAATGTCTCTCTTGCTGTTGAAAATACTTGACCTCTGTCAAATGAATCCCTAGCGGAAAAGAATATTCTTCTTTTAACGACGTGCGTCACATAAAATTGCAAGATGGAACACAAAAATAGATCCAGCTCTCATAATCACATGACTCACACAACGTTGTGAATTGGATGAAGGCGACAAGCGTTAAAATGCTTCATTATTTATTTACTTATGAATTTGACGTTCATTCCTCATCGTAAATTTATTTCCAAATTTTATTAATAAATACAATTGTGTTGCCTACGAAATGGGCTGTATGTACTGGGAACGCGGTTAACAATGAGAGATATCTGAAGAACGGATTTATATTGCTAAACTTTCTTCAGAGTTGTGAGGACATGTCGTTACTTAAATATGATGAAAATAATAAAGTATGTTTTTGAACTACCAAGCAAATTTTGTCATTATTTAGTAGTGTTATTTTGTATTTAACGTGTTATTCCAAATACCACTACATCATCCCGATTTGAAACGAATTTACTTATTTGTATACCATCTTTCAATTACGCTGGACACACGCTTGTGAAAATTCATTCCTCTAAGAGATCGGTGGGTATGGAAACAATTTATTTTATTTGTTAATTACCTTGTGGTTGAAAGGTGTCCCAGTGTATAGAATATTTCCTTATATTAATGCGTCAAAAATTCTGTTTCTTTTAAAGCAGTAGCATTTATTGTGACCAAAATTGTATTTTATTGTAGGAACTAAATATTGACGAAACGTATTTTAGATAAGTCGTAGAGAACCAAAAAAACTTTTGGATATCAAACTTTTCATATCGTTCATTAGTTATTAAAAAAACCTAAAAACAAAATAAAAAACGCCCTTCTTTGCGTATTGCGTAATTGTTTCAAAAATGTACTTTTATTACCTTTCGTTGCTTCAAGAGAATGCACTTGTAGTAACAAAAAGAATGCGAGATCACGCAGTGGTCAAAGTTGATATGTTTTCTGAGATCTGTTTAAAAGTTGAGCTTTAATGGCAAATAAAAGTATAATTTTTATTTAAAAAAACCTCGAATTTAGTCTTTATTTTAGTATATTGTTAGAACCTCGTCAAATTTAGCACGTTGTCTTTCATTAATAGGTTCCAGGAAATCACTTTATGGCCACGTAGGATGCTCCTTGCTTTTCAGACACACAATTTTTGATAAAACCCAACAACAACGTATTAACCGAAAACCTCCTTTAGTCCTCTCAGTAAAAATGGGTCAGAATTCGACACCAAGATAATTGGTATCTCTTTACGTACTCATCAATTGGACTTACGTTTAGAATCATCATCTATTCTCAAAGCATTGTTTGTTGTGTAGAACAAGGTTTTGGTCTTACACAACAAAAACAAATTTAATCAATGACCAGTTATTGTTTCTGCAATGATACAAAAATTGCTAATGATAAAATACAGATTAGCGTGTCAGAGAAAATTTAAGGGAATGAATTATGCAGAATGACAACTCCAATGCGACGGCCAGGAAATGTCACATGGAGATGAAGACGAAGAAAAAAGTAAAATTTTGGGGAAAAAATGTATGTACATCCTTGGATGAATTTACCTTTGGAAAATATTTTTAATAAGAGCAATTATTAAATATAAAAATGGTATTTTACGAGATGATCTATACCTTTTCATTTCCAAGCGATCGCCTGTAACCGTCATCACTCCGGTTGGAGAAAATTTCCCGAACACCGTTTTCACTGCGGTCAAATCAGTAACTAACATAGGTAGCAGGAATACGGAAAGGAAAGTTCGAATTATCAAAATTTTCTAGAAATGAGAACAAAGACCCAAGTGTTGAATAATTAGGAGCGATATGAAAGGAGCGTGTCTACTGGTGCGGTTAATTTTAAAGATATACATTCGTGTTGGTATGCGACAAGTTAATAAATGTGAGTAAAACAATGTTGTAAGTTCATATATTAGGAGTACTCTGGTCAATAAAACATGACGTGAAAAACTAAGAAAAGAAGTTTAATAAAATTATACAAAGGAAATGTATCAAATAATATTATTTATTGTAACCCCTAGGTTTTTCTAAAATATTCATTTTCGTACGAGTATATTGTAAGAGCAATACAATACTACTATTGTACGAATATATCATTTTATCTAATTTTTATCTATTGAATATATAGTAAACAGGCATGTTGGGAGAATACATCGCATTACCTTTAGGTTTGTTGATCTTATTGCATTGGTTTTATCACCTGAATCAACGGACGAGTGAAAACAATTCATCAAACATGACGTAACACCTCACATGGTGCGCCTGAAAATGAGCGAACCGAGTGCAGTGTAGCCGTAATATTGACGCGAACCAATTTTCAACTCAAAACTCGAAATTGTATCTTCACAATTCATTAAATTTATAGGAATCCAGGATATCGATTGAAAGGAATGAAAGTCAAACGAATGGGCCGGCGGCAAAGAGGGTTTTAAATGTCTGTAAAGTTCGCATCTCCACTTTGTTATAAAGGGAAATAAATTGTTCTATAATTTCGTCCGCTAATTAATAATTTTGTACTCACTTGGAAAACAGGAATAAATGTGACAAAAGTGGGGGTGCTAGGGAAAACGTTCACCAAGCACCTCCATCTATAGTAAAATAAGACTTTGGGAAAACTTCTGCACAATAATTTGGTACTAATTATGAAGACATTAGTACGCAAAAAACTAATTTTGAGCTCGTTCGGAATAAGTAAAATAACTAAATATTTTTATTGTGCTATAAATAGATCCTAAATACGCACTAATTTTCCTCACAACATATATTTGACATAATAAATTTATTTCTTTTCGAACGTAAAATTATAAACCCCAATTAATTATTCTTGGTTACACCTGATTGATTCATACGTTACAATCAATACGCCCAACGGACAATCCTTAGTATCAAACGAATGCCTACTAACGTTCTCTGACTTCCTCTTCCTTATTATCTATGATATTTATATTTCCTTGTAAGCTTTTCTGCCACTGTTTGCATTGTTCCAGGAATAATAAATTATAATAATATTTAATGTTTCATTTTACTAACTCGAAAAATATCTCAATTATTCTCATTTTTCTCATTTTCTTTCTTATTTTGTTCGTGTGTTTTAAAAAGGAAAATGTGTATTTCTCGCTTTGGTCAACCAAGAGTCACGGTGGCGAGTGCTAGTGAGTGACACGCCGTTAAACATAATGGGGGAGAACAGCGTCTAGATGGAATCTGCGGTGGTAAGACACGGAGGGTAAGCTTACATTGGTAAGCCTCAGAGGGCGATAGGTCAAACAACAGTATCTTAATAATGTTGCAAGTTAGAATAGAGAACGATCAGAGCTATCAAGTGCGCTATGGAATGGAATCAATGGTACCGAGAATAATTATTATTTTCATTATTTAGATGTTGGTTGGTATTATTGGCTGTCATTCTTCTCAGCGTCAACAGCGAATATGGATTCTAGATCCTAATCTACTACCAAGCTTACTGTGTGACAATACACTCAAGAAGTGGGCAAAATGATATTTTGAGGGGAGGGAGAGAAAGACACGAGATGAGAATGAATCAATGGAAAGAATGAAAGAAATGGAGAAACGTATTCATGTGGAATTAGGTTAGGTATACAACTGCTTTAAAGCATCGTATGCATGCATTGTGCATAAAAGAAAGGGAATTATGGTAAAGACGAGGAATAATAATGATAAAGAAAAATTGTGTTTTCACAGGAAGTGAAAACGGTGAATGAAGTGAGGGATTGTCAAGAAACGAATTTAAAAAAATGAGGAGACGATACAAAGAATAGATACATCAAGGGGAACAAGAGGGAAGGAGATATTAGTGCAACCGTCAAAGAAAAAATGAAATAACCTAATAAGCGGAGTGCCTGGATTGAAAAAAGAGGAGGTATTGCACAAAAGTCCAAGGATGAAGATATTTAGGCTAGAAAGGGATTTAGTAAGAAAATTGGAATTGCAAGAAATAGCGAGGAAGAAATTTGAGGGGAAGGATGCAAAGGAAAGTTTTCAGAAAAGTGTGAGGTTGTATATGGGGAATATGGGGAAGATTGTAGCAGTCAGGATAATTGGATTTTAGAGACAGAACCGGAAAGTTTTAAACATATAATGAGGTTATAAAAAATATATCGAGATATGAAGAGTTAAAATTACAGAATCTTTGGAACCAATTAGGTGTTACGAAAGTCACAGATTGGGACATTTTGCAAGAGGGTATTTAGATAAGGATAAGGATGATGTTTGCGAACATTGTGGACCTCTAGGTCATAGACCCAAGGAATGTACAAAGAAAAGTGAAACATCGAAACTGTTAACTGCACAAGAAAGAAACAAGATGCGACACATTCAACACTGTCATGGGAGTGTTGAATTGAGCAGAGTATTAGTATTAAAACAATCAACAGATTATGGGCATTAGAATTTTACAGCAGAATATACAGAGAAATGGAATAATGTCGAAACGGGAGAATACATGAAGAGGAATGAAATAGCAAAAGCCTGTATCCAAGACCACTATTCACCGAAGGGAAAACCATGTCAGGTGCTACGAACGTTCGGAATAATAACAACCGGTAAATCATGTGTGGTAACGCATGTAAATGATAGAGAAATAAATATAATTCATATGTCAAAGAACTTGTGAGATGTTGCATAGTAATACTTCGTGAAAGGGTAGGTAATCAAACAATACTAGGTAATATGGTTTCAAGGTTCGAGGGAACTCTCAATAATCGATTTAACATTATCGATCAGATTAAAATAAAATAAAATTACTAATTTGTTCATACAGGAAGGCGTTGAGAGTGACAATGGAGCTATAGTATTCATATAAGAACATAGACAAGAAGAAGTGGAGGAAACAACTCAGGCGAAAAGTGGCCTGGTATAAATATTGACAGCCGAAGGACATGGTGGTATCTGTGTGAATATGAATTTGTGATATGGTAGGAGCAATTACACGTGTCTTACACCTAGGATTACTTAGATTGCAGAAGAATTGCACTGTACATTACAAGGGAGGCACGGACAAAAGTAGTGGACCAAGGAGATGCTTCACAAACTGAAGAAAGAAAAAGGGCGGACAAGAAAAAGATTGGCGCGAAGTAGAAAAATTAGAAGGGAAGAAACGAGAGAAGCAGGGCAGGAGAAAGATCAACAGTTGTTATGAGGGCCAGAAAGCAAAGTTGGGAATGTTACACATGATGGGGGATACCCTACAGAGTTGCAACTGGAAAGATAAAGAATAAATATGGTATTCAATGAGAAATAAAGATGAGATAAGGACATGGAAAAGCATAAGGGAGAAGATAGTAGAAACATTTTTTTCCGGAATAGGAATAAAGAAAATTAAAATTAGGGGTGGTGGATGAAAGGAAATAAAAGAACAAGAATTGGAAGAAATGATGAAGCAGTTGATGAGAAATAAATTATATGGATATGATGGAATTCACCACCAATTGATACAAGAAAGCTATGATCATATATGATTATGCAATAAGCGTATTAGTCTGAGGGAGATTCCGAAAAACTGAAAAAAAGTTGAACTAAAATTATTCCTGAATGACAAGAAAAGAGATTGGAGGTTCTTAAGATGATACAGATATATTTCGTTAGTTCTCACACTTGGGAAATTACTTGACAAATGGATTTAAAATAAAATTAGAGACACGTGGAAAGAAATGGGTTGGTTAATGATCGTCTTCCTTAGTCCTTCCATAGTCGATTTGAGTCTTTTTTCATATATCACATGAATCATGTTTTGTCCTTTTAAAAGGCATCTGACATGACCCTTTTGTTCCAAAATACTCCTTCGCGTCAATATTTTCCGGATGATCTATAGTTTGATAATAATACGTACATGTGAAATAGATTTTTTGTATTTTATAAATACAAATTTGTTGGTTTTCTGATAACAATGTGACACGAACGAACTATTTTTATTCTTATCTTAGGAGTGTGCTGAAATGTTCAATTGGCCTCCACCTTAGAACCCTGGATCGGAAGGTCCCTTGCTTGCTTCCGGAGAGTAAATTAGTTTATTGTCCTCCACGTGGTCATACGGAGTTTGTAACTGCTTTTTTGACGATAAATTTATTTATTTTTATTTATCATCATATTACACAATTTTGTCAGATGAATTGAAAGTATGAACATTTGTCTCGTTAACAAGCCAACTCCTTCCCTATTCCTTCACCAAAACACAAGGTTGGTGAACGAAACGATCACGTGTCCTAACCTTCACCGTCAGACATGAAATAAAATAAATAAATAAGTAAATACAATAATTAGCGAACCAGTCATAAGTACTTCATTTGTATCGATACATTTCATCCGAACCGTTTAATTTTGAAATCGATGCTTTTTATATAATACATCCAAAAATGGCTTGTGTTTTTCAATACCGATAAATACATTTCGATACATTCAAGTAAATACAAATTCCGGCGTATATTTTACTTCTATCGATACTTTGAATCGGAATCTCTAGTAATTGTGAGATATCGAAAAAGAGGGAAATTTCTTCTAAAGTGAAAAATTATTAATAAATTTTTGAAAAAAATTGTAAATTACCATAATGCTAATTAATGTGTAAAGAAATTATTTGATTTATAAAACCATTTTAAACTTTTTTAATAGACATGTTAAATACATTTTACTATCTGAAATAGAAAACAATTGAATTTTATTTCGATTATATGTATATAACAAAACAAATATGCATGATTCGGTCAAGGGAAACAACAGGATAATTATTGTTGTTATTTTATTAATATTGCGTACATCTGATGATGACACAAACACGTATCGAAAGTTATGTAACAATTAATTTTGTGTATGTGCTGATTATATTGGTATACCAATGAGTGATATTGTATAAATCATTAAAAGAAATTATATAATATTATATTTGTATAATATATTATATATAGAAATAAGAAGCTATATATATTATTTATTCTTGAAATGACAATGCTCATGAATAAAAGTGAATTCTCAGGAAAATGCCAGTGCGGCGGCGCGCCGCGACGCCTGTTCTGTTTACCTTTCTGGCCGAACCATTGACCTTAGAAAGAAAAGCTTTATATCAAACTAAATTCAAATATATCAAAAAATATTTCTCGCTTTACAAAACTTCTGGACAATAATTGCAAATTCCGCCAGCAGCCTACTTTTATCATGTCATGTCAAAAGAAGTTTCCCATTTAGTATTTTATTAAAACAATAGTATATAAAATAATTGAATTTTATTCTCACCGTAGGTACCCATGTCTTCTTGGTTATAATCGTAGGAAATTGTAATTTTTAAAAATCAGTATTTACATGGCTGAATGGCTGTGTAATTGACGCGTTGTGTTTGTCGCGTCGCCCTTCGATCCATCAAAAGCCTGGGGCGTCTGAAAGTAGATAGCGTTTTCAAGACGTTCTTGCTAACAACTTGCCAGGAACTCTCCTCTCACTTCCATCCCGAAGTCCGGTTTTTCCGTGTTTACACGAGACTACTATGCTAGTGGCGCCGTGAAGCTATGTTGGAACTAGTCCCGCGTACATTTCCTTTTACGCACATTTATATACCAGAGGTCCATTTCGTAGAAAAGAATAGAAAATGGTTAATTTTAAATCCATGTCATGGTATTCATGACACAACATGGAAAATTTAAGACATATTTGAAGAGAATTGGCAGAGAAGAGAAGGCTGAATTCAAATGTGGAGAAGGAGAAGAGACAGCGGCACCTGTGTTTTGAAATCCCAAAATAAATAGTAAGGAAATAGCTGAATATATAAGACATATGAAGGAGAAAGGAAAGAGAACAGAACAGAGAAAGAATTGATAAACAACAAGGTAAAGTATGAGAAATATAATCCATATATGACTCGGGATTGATAAAGGATTTGATAAATAGGGAAGATTGAAGACAGAGACAACTAAATGTGAGAAAACCAAAAGTGAGCCATACAAAGAAAAGAACGAATAGGACTTGGCAGATGACAATGGACATGATAGTAGATGAAGACGAGGAATCTAATAGAATAAGAAACCTAGCTATGTCACTGATGAAGACAAGATGGCCAATTATCAATGACTAACAGAATTTAAAAGAAAAAATACATACCGAAGTCCCAAGGAAAGAAAATATGTGCAGTTACTTTTAAATAAACTTTTAAATTAGACACTACATTAAAATTTGGAATATCCTATAGCATTTGTAACACAGGAAGTATTATATTTAAAAAAAATTACATTTCATTTTTTAGTTATTCAACCAATTAGCAAAAAATAGTTTATACGCGATCCAATGAGAGTGGACCCATCATAATAAAAAATCATCCCTTTTTTCTTATTTTTGCGACGCACGATGAAACAATACCGTACACCTGTACAGCAGAACAGATAATTTTGGTTTAATTATTATCTCTCAATGAGCAACATACAAACGCCTTTTAATTTATCATGCAGAGACGATAAAGTTCGAAGTTATCTGTTCAACCCATGAGGATACAGGTTTTAACACAACGTCCATAATGTAAAAACGATTTCCTTAAGAGCTAACGTGAATAATGTGTTTCAAACTATGAATATTATGTTTTGGAAAGAACGGGTGTTATAGATGAAGAGTCCAAAATTTATTACGAAGCGAGTCAAAAGTCTTAAAAATCACTGACAATTAAAGAATGGTAAAATGTGGATATGGTGAGTTCTGAAAAGTAACTGCACATATGACACATATTCCTGTCATTCACACATCGCATTCCACTTTGAGTTTCTTTTATAAACACGAGCAGACTATTAGCATGGCAAAAAAAGTAGAAGAAAAAAACGCAAAGGATTTCATAAGAGAAAATTTGGTCTAGTTTCTTGCTGTAATCATTATTTTCCTTTACATCATACGTGTTTCCTGCAATGAACAAAAAACCTTCAAGTATGTGGTTTTTGTAGTTTTCCGATCTTTTTTCGTACTTTGTAATTTTTCGAAAAGGAAATGTCAAAAATCGGAATCAGTATCTTATAATACACGAAAGGGCAAAGTTTCAGATTTTTTCACAACTTTCGGACAATGTTTTCCAAAATACTGGAGTATAAATTCATCGCCATCTACCGAGCCTGTACTTGATCTAAGAAATAAGAATGAGCGCGAGTTGCAGTAAATTTTGTCTTTTTTATTTTTACAAATAAATATTTTCTGCGTATAGTACACAATTTGCATATAATCAATCAAATGTCTAAAAAACGTGATGTTTTGGAAATTATTGTTTTCTTTATATTTCTCGAACTCTCTCGAGGGGACAAATTTGAATTTCGTAATCAGCGCCCTAAAACCACACAGGAGCAAAAAATCATTACTTCTCCAAAATTTCAGTGTAGAAACACCTAATTACTGGACTAATAGGATAATGTACTGAATAATAAAACGAAAAAGTCTAGCCATAACATGCAAATATTCGTTTCATACTCGTACAAAAATCACAAAGTAAAAAATCTGGAGTAAACCTCTCTTAACTTTCCAATTATAATTAAAAAAGTTGTTAACGCCCCACGCTGTAATAAAAATATATAAAAATTAGAATATTATTTTAGATAAGAAAGATAAACATATTAAAATTATCATATCCGATGACATATTAAATTGCACAATCTATTTAAAAATACATATCCTCAAAAACTTAACTAACTTCTGTTAACTACGTACCGGTATATTAAAATGCGGTTTTCTTGAATTATTCTCGTAGCACTTATTGCACGAGTCATTGCGCACAATACTTAACTCGCTCCTAGTGGATGTGTGAGAGAGGGTGATACCAAACAGTATCTTCCGCATCATATTATCACGGACAACCCACTGCAGAGATCGCTGAGTCTATATCATACTAGCTGAGTACCCGCAGCTTTGCACGCCTGAATTCTGTAATATGTCTCCAATTTTAGTTTTTCTCATATCCTCATAAGTATCCACTAAGAATGTTAATGTATCCACATTAATAAGAAAGTCAATTACAAAAACTTTAAAATATTCCTTGTAAAATATATTATTGAATACTATCATTCACAAATGAACAAACTAAAAATAACTTAAGAGATCAAGTATAGACATTATTTAAAAGAAACTTTGAACTAATGAACTAAGGAATAATTAGACGTCGTATACTTAGGAAACGTTTCAGCGTAATGTAAATTGAACTTCGAATGTGTTCCAACTTTATCTTCTTTAGTAGCTAGCCACATTGACAGATTGGTCGTAATGCGACGTTGCTACATTGCCAATTGCTCAGCGTATGTTTTAAGATTTTCCTAAGCAATGTGAGAGCATGAATTAAGGTTTCGTTCATTACAGCTCCCAAACAGATATTACGAGCTGAATTGTGGTATAAACCATTTTCAAAAATCAGTTCACAAGTGTCACCGGAATTCGAACCCACTTTGTGGTGACAGAACAATCATAGCAGTGCTTTACTGTTCTCAGCCAATTACACTTTTGCTGGAGGAGGTAAAATGTCTGTTGAAAAATTCGAACAAATAAATAGCCACTCAAGTCTGCGTGTTTTAGTCGGTTTGACAATGAATGACATTCTTTTTTTCTTGAATTGCCTGTTGCCATACCTCTTGCCTCTTGCCTCTTGCAATAATTTTGTATATTTTTTTATGTCACGCAATTCCAAGCACCCACCTCTCGTGGTGTTGTGTATCTCATGTGGTCTGAAGGGTACATAATGCCATTGTAAATACGATTAATCATCTCAGAATACACGATAACCTTGGGCTCGACCGTAATATCGGTCTTTTTACGTTATTTTTACGTCTCGCCCTGTCCGCTCACAGTTCGAAGAATACTGTGCTTCTATGTGATCTCATCTTAAACCTAACAGTATTGGTAGTTGAAACACCTCGTTAGCTCTAAAATTATGTATCCGATGCATTTTTATTTTTTTACATTTCAATATTAGTTTTCAATTATTTTTATCCATAACTCCATTTCCACCCCAACCCCCACCCAAGTGGTGTGTTTGTTTCATGCGGGTTGAGTTCAGACCTACACGATATCGGGAGTTCACAATCAAATCAGCGACGCCGAAAATTATAGAATCGTTACTTGTATGTCATGTTCGATAATTTTTTCATGGCATCCTCTTCCCTAGAGGTGCTGGAGTTTATATGGACTGAATGTGAACTTTGACGTCTTCGAGAATGTCACTACTGATTTCTCCGGCCCCGAAAACTGTGATACTATCGGTCACTTTCGATTACTTTTTTATTTCACTCCTTTTCACCCCCAACACAAAAAGTGTTTTTCCTTATAGGGGTTAATCGTGTACTTATCAAGCAATGGGGGTGTGACTTCATCTCAGTGGTCCCAAAAATGATTTATTCAACACCAATATCGGTCCTTTCTTTATTATGTTTACCTGTCCTTTATTACCACCTCTACCCCAGGAATTCTAGGGGTATATTATATGCAATGTGGATTGATTGTGAAATTACAAAGCACCGGAGACGTTCTTATCCAACTGCATCAAAAAGGGTGGTTTTGAATCAAATATAGAATTTTTCCGTTATTTTTACGTCATCCCCTCTCTCTCCCTCCCTCCCTAGGGGTGCAAGAAATGTTTTACCCCGATAGCGCTTGTTCCCATATAGTCAGTCATTTGTGTATCAAGTTTGGTTAAAATTGCTCCAGACACCCTAGATACATACATAAAGTATTCCATCCCCCATTTCACTCCGTTAGGAGTAAATTTTCGTAAAATTATTTCTAAGCGGGTGTCAATACCCTAAACCAATCTGCCAAATTTCAAGTTTGTGGGTTTTGTAAGTCGGTGGTGTTAATGATGTTTATCCGCAATACACCAGCGCTACTAGTTACGCCAGCCTGAAAACACCATTATCAGTAAAATTTTATTCCTTGCTCACAACGGTTTTAAGCTTGAAGTAACTGCTCCATGAGTAAGCCTGTATTACCTAAGTTACGCCCAGCATTTATTAGTACGACAGCGAGTGCATACTCAGACTACAAATCGAACTAACTATGCTTTACAATCTAAAATAGAAGAATAGGCATTATTATTCATATGCAATTGTCCTAACCATGGAATCTAGCCTACAAAATTACTAACTCGAAAATTCAAACTCCTACTGTTCTGCCTTCCATTGTCGAACGAATCTGAGAATTGACGTCTAGCAGGAAACAATAGTCGGATGCCATAGTTGGGCCATTATGTCATGAAGATAAAAACTCACCTCCGCAGTCTAAACGAAATGAATTTTAACACTTAAAAACCAGAAACGATGAACACTGAGGTTGAGGTGGAGCGAGCACTCGACTCCAAAATTGGCGAAGCTTCGGATCCCAATGGAATCAGAATTATGATAAATAATATTAATCATAAGACCTTACCATCATTAGTTTTACTGTTCAATGTTCCTTAGAAAGATTTTATTTAGTTATTTCGTACTAAATACAATATATACGTTTTGATCTCATTGTTTTATGTTTCTCTCTCTTCACATCTCTGACTCGAACCATGTCAGTAAAAGGCTCTTTCTTCTTCTTTCCTCTTCTATTTTTGAGCCCTTAATGACGATTAACATGTTATCCATCTTATTTTTTACATCCTAATCAGCCCTGTCTTCAACCATTTTACTTGATCTTTCTCCCCAACAAGATCATTCTTTTTATTGATAAGTCTCTTACACGTTATATCTAACTATTTTTTTCCAAATATACTGTTATATTGGTAAAACTCCATTAATAACTTCCAAAGTACCCTTTGATACCGGTCTATATACTCGAGTAAGTGTCGAAAAAACGCAGTTGCTTTTCAACCACCAGCATCCGTTCTATTGTGTCTCCAAACTTTCGCTCCATAAAAATACTTTGGCTTACTTCTTATAGAAACTCACGCTCTTTTAATGTCAATGCTTCTCACTTGCACATCATGTGATTGCTACGACACATTTATCATCTTTCACTTCTCTTCTTCATATGTCAAAACAACCAGCAGATCATTTTGTTGCGTTTCCCATATAGCATCCTCTTATGCAAATATCCCCTCTCTTAACATGTTAACTATTTCTTACACCTTTCTGTTTCTTTCGCTCTTCTTATGCATCAAAATATTTTCCTTCCATGTCACGCATTGTCCATCGTCGGCTGCTATTGAGTATTACGTTACCTTAGCTAGTTCTCCTATTATCTTTATATCTGTTTCTTTCTTCCTCTATATTTTTATTAGCTGCGTTTCGCCAGTATTATCCATCGACTCCTCCATCATACCTTGAAGTCCACTTACCATACTAGTAATTTTATCTTCAAAATCGTTCTGCAGCTTCTCTAGCAGCAATTCTACTTCCTTTGGTACAGAAAGGACGGCTCTTATTTCACATTTTATTTTACAAAAAGAATCCTGTTCTTTTCTTTTAGTAGTCTTCATTCTATTACCGTTGTCAGATTAGCAAATATTTTATCTTCTACATTTATTAACTAATTGTGTGACACTCCTACCCTTTGTTTGACATTGTGCTCCAAATCCATCTATTGTGCGACAACATCAAGAAAGCCATTTGATTTCCCCAAAAGGGATCTTCCCAAAAGATTTATGTAATTGTTTAACAAATTTTCCGATTTCCACTCGAATCTATTTTCATCTTCGTCTTTCCTCCGTCAGCCTCAATATTTCACTTACCTTCTCATTCATAATCACACACATCCTATCTCAGCTATCCTCTATTTGTTATTGTTTGTCCTAAAAATTTCCAGATTTTCACATCTTTCATTACTATGAGCATCAACTTATAGTGTCTCATGTATTGTCCCGTTCCTTTCTGTCGGATAAATGAATAATAACTGAGAGAAATGTACAATAACAAGATCTGAACTTTTCTTGGCGGACAATGTTTTGTAGAGTTGTACCCTCCATGACCGATAAGGGCATTGGACATTTTACCCTGTTGTGTAATGTTTTATAACCCATACAAACGACAGAGAGTCTTCGAAAATATAATGTTTGTTATTGCAAGTAGTTTTCCCATAGAAGAGAAAGTTGAAGCATTCTCCGTGTCGTGAATGTCTTTATATTCGTAGTGTCGTCCTCTGTCATGTTATTCATATAAATTTTATGAATAACATAAATTTATGTTATCATATAAATATAAATATTCATATAAATTTATGTTATCACCAGAGCAACAAAGGAACATCCGAACGACTGGTACGTCCTGTACGAAAAACTACACATGACTGTTTTAAAAGCACTTTTTTGCTATAAACGTAATTTCTATTGAATTTTTACTCTGCTTTCCCAAGGGACTATCTTCCATTAAGCAGATATGACTTATCCTGAAAATGCGAATAGATTATATGTATAGCTAGGACAAACAATTTGTAGTGACGGAGCACCGTATCCTGAAGGATAGTTTGGCGAATTATTTCCAAGTGTTTGATCATAATGATAATCTAGAAAAAAGAGAAAATTTAACATATAATTTATTTATTTCCCATATTTCAATTGTCACAAATGCAATACTTCATACTTTGCAACCTCGAAACTTGAAAAGAAAAGCCGTCTCAAGTATACTTAATTGAATGAATACTACCATCTGAAAAGTCTTACAAGTTTCTGGATTTAAACGTTTTTGAAATTTCTTTTACCTATTTGAGTGAGGAATCGAATTGTAATAAAATAATACATATTTGAGCAATCAATTACCACTTTAAGATTACCACTTTAGGATCACATTATATGACACCAAATGCACAAATTTACTTCTCTCCCTTGACTTCCTGTTTCGCACTTCCTTTCCCAAGTAACTAAGTCGTTTATTCAACACATCATTTCGTCCAAAAACCTTATTCTAATCAAAATATGTGTCAAGTAAGGTGTACTTTGCATGAATAGTACATAATTTGGTATTATATATTAATTCGCGTATACAAAAACTATAATAAGATATATTAAGACATAAAGGGTCGGATGTGGTTTTACAAAAAAAAACAAAAAACTTTTCCTTTCTTCCGTTTTGCGACAAAAATGCAAAAACCAGGAACGTGCACCGTTGGTAGCTTTTATATGTGCGTCGCTCCGAAAAGTTTGCGGGAGTGCGGAAAATACTTCAATCTACACATAATTACCGAGGTTCAAAACGTGATGAATTTTTCACCTGAGGATTCGATTTTCGTCTTATTTCAGTTACCTACAGTCCTTTACAAGAATTGGATTTTGTTACACCTAATAGTGCGATTTTGTTACACCTCTCTCCTTAGTGCGTTTTCACGGAAAAATTCTGCTCGCAACATTAGTAACGTTGTTGAATATTCCATAAACAAAAAATAAATGTACGTCACCTACACTTAATATTCATGGGAAATATTTCTTGAGATTTTCGATTCTCGATGCCTCTCGATATCCCTTGGAAAAATCGTGCCTCTTGATATCTCTCAGCTATTGCAGTTGACTAAATTCGAAACCCAAGAACAATGATTAACATTCTTCTTTTACTAGAATTTTTACAATAATTAATGTTCTATTCACATTTTTTTCTACTTACTTTTTATGTGCTCGGAGCAATTTTTAAATTAATCGGTTCTTATTTTCATAAAAATAAACTCCAATGATGTTGTTCGGTGAACTACCTAGTTTTTTACTATTTCTGAAATCGAATAAGTAATAAATGTAAATACAATATAGAAGAGAAAGTGCGAAAGTCAGAACAGTAGGTCAGTTCGAACAGGGTGGTCAGCAATAATTCATTCACATTTAGTGGCTAAGAAGACTCGATTGGAATTATAAACACGGAAACTAGATCGAAAAGACCAGTCGATTCGCTTATATTCGTTAATCGAAGATGTGTGAATAGTTTTGCTTATTTTCAACGTTTGAACTTGTTCCTTGTATCTGAGCAGTGGAAAGAGTGGTTGCGCTTGAGTCTCTGTACCCCACCTCCATCTATGATGTACTCGGTTTGCCCGAAGCAATATACATTCGACATTTAAATTATTGTAATTGTAAATGTTGAACTGAAATTTTATAAATAAACTTCACATTTCATAACGTTTGTATAAAATAAAAGATTAACTAAAGAATTATAATTAAAATATTTTAAAACATTTCATTCCTTTCAAGGTATTTTACAAATTGAATAATAAAACTTTTTAACGGGATTATATTCATTGTCAACGATGAAGCTTTCTGTCTAGACTGTTAATGAAGCATTTATCTGTACATCAAAATAAGGTTATTTATCTTGCGTTGTATAAATTGCTTGCAAACGACTCCATGTTGATATATGAGTGAATCGGGACAAATCCCCTTGATTAACTCGATAATAAAATTAATAAAGAAGATTATGTCATTTTTATCTAAATTATTATTTTCCCCCAAAAAGACGTTGAAATTCTTTGCATTTTGTTTGATTATTGGTTTATTTTACTCGTTTACGACTAATAGCTTTCGATATCCAACTTTCAATATTTGAAAATAGTTTTACTTTCTCATATAAGTAATAAATAGAAAGTATTGTAATCGTGAAGAAAATCGAAAACGAGATTTTGACGAAAATATCCGTTTTGGTGATCTCTGATTCTGAAAAAGTGGTTTTTGGCGTAACGTCCATCCGTCCATCTGTCTGTCTGATTCTGAGTAAATGGATTGCAGTAGAGTAACTGCAGCGATTCTCAGTAAATGGATGAATCAATTTCATTCGCACTTCGTATTTCACATGAAGATCAAAGTACTCTTTTGAATGTTTCTCAAAAATGGTTCCAACGATTTTGCTTAAATTTTCTGTACTAAAATACAATTAATATGCATTACATCCGCTTTAGCGGTATTTCGCTTGAAAGTTTGGTATAGACGCAGTAAAATAATTTCTGTCTGATGTATTTCATGTTTCAGACGCAGTAAAATAATTTGTCTGATGTCATTCAGTAATAATGTCTTACGCATTAGTTTACTGTTTCAAGAAGCTTGAATAATATTTAGCAGTGCAAATGGACCAAGCAGACGTAGAATACACTGTAGAATACTTGTCAGATGAAATGAAAGATATGATAATGATACAAACATATGAGGAAAGCAAACGCACTACATTTACAAAATACATGAATTTCTGTTTACAACGAAACTACATTTTACGATATGTATAAGACTAAAAAGTCGCCATATGTTTTGAAATAATATTATAAATATTAATTCTACTTTCAAATTTCAAATGAGAGACTATAATAAGTTCATCTAGCGTCCTTGAAGCCGACCAAAAAGTTAGTTTTAATGGTTAAGTTTTAAGTTATTTACTCATGTATGTTACATGTAGCCTTTGATACACTCGTCGCCTCATTCCGGTTTTCCGGATTAGATGTTCTTTATTCTCAGTTGTAGAATGTGTATGTGTATATATATATATATATATATA
>NNCF01128498.1:108167-131317 GCA_002313205.1 Laupala kohalensis | reverse complement strand
TATATATATATATATACATACACACGTGTGGTTTGCATTTGTTCAATCGCGTGTTTCCAAAGAATATAGTGAACTAGATTTGTCATGTGCTTACATATTTATCTTAGATGGAGAACCTAAATGAACTTATCCACTAGCGAATTTTTGGAAATATAACGTTTTGATAACATTTATTTAATACATTCGATTTTTAATGCCTGGAAGCGTACGAATCAGATGTCTTAACTGACTTTTTTTGCTGAACAATCGGTGGGAATGTTGTGTGTAATATATCTTTTGTGGTTATTGTTACTTCATACGTGAGAGATAGTTTTTCGTATTTACGCAAAATGGTATTAAAGTAATTCCTGGATGGTAATAGGATTTTTTGGCTTCGGTGATTTTTTTAAGGAAAATAATTTTTGGATGTCTAATGTAGCATAATAAGTATATTTCATTGTTATTCCAATATTTTTAGAAAAAAATTTATTGAATGAAATATTTTACACTCATAGAACGAACTTAAATCAGAGGTTTATGTGTTTAGAAGGCGGTACCAATTATGTGTAAAAAGCGGTACAAGATAAAACTTAAAAAATGAAATTCAACCAGTGTCATCTCCTTAACATAGATGATTATGTATCCGATTAATGTTTACTCAACGGAAATTTACAATTTTAATTTGAAAAGAATTTTTTTTTGACTATAATTAAAGATTATAAAAGAATACAGATTGTGTGGGATTTGAGCTAACATGGATAATATCTCAATAATTTGTTTATCATTTGAAATATATTACTAATGTATTATATATCTTTCCTAACTATTCTCCAAAATCAAACGACAGATTTTGCAAATTAGAGATGAATTTAATGTCAGCGGTAGTTAAAATATTTCTATAATACACGAGTTGAATATAGTACATAAAGACGACCAAAATTAAAGGGACGACGCCAAAAAGAACAGTTTAATTAAAGAATTTTTTATCACTCAGATGGAGAAACGTATATGAGAAAGTATGTTGCTTTGAAGGTGGCTTAACCTAACAATTTAGTTTCACATTCCACAGTTTAAGTTCACTTAATTTTTACCCGAATCTCGTTAGGTAAATTTAATTTGTCTCTTCATATCTTCTGTCGCCATTATTGCTTATGCAGGGCAAATTATTTTTCATCTACATGTTGGTGCTGAGTTGCTTCCTAGTGAATGTACTAAAGATAAACATGGGATGATCATAATAAAAACGCAAACTACGCACTTTGTCGTACAATTTTAAAGAGTTCAATCCACCCAACTATAAAAAAAATTGTTTCACAGTGCAATAGAAATTGATTCATATCTACTCACAAAAGCAATCTTATTTACACCGTCGCACTATACACATTGAAAATAGGAAACAACCTCGAGTTTGCCCCATAGGAAAGCATTAGATTGTAAATAACACCAACAAATCGTTGTAGATGCCTGGATGGGAAGAACCTCGAAAGAGTGAAATTCACCATCTAGCGTGCTGGGGTAAACGGGGGTCTGGAGGTAAAAACATTTCACTGTGTGTGGCGAATTAAATAAAATAAACTGAAATGAATAGCAAACGACTGATAAAATGTAATATTATCAAGGAAAAATAAATTTGATATTTTGTAAAATTATTTTTTCTATTATAATGAATGTTTTATTTTTTAATTTTCTTTTATTGATTTCGCGAAATTATAACAATGATCACAGTAAGTAATATAATATCGAACTGGAATTTTGAGTTATGAGACACAATGTATAAAATACATTGAAAAGAAAAGAAAAAAGAAAAACAGTAGAACTGAAATATTGGATTTCTATAATTTAATTGTGATCACTAATCAAGCACGCATTAAACGAAGTTTAATATTTCATGCGTATTTTCGAAATAAAAATTATTCTGTTCATTTCATCATATGAATTCTATAAGTTATTTACCTGTCCTATATTTTCTACAGTGAAAGCGACTAATATGGGTGAGATACATTTTCTACCAAGTTTTCCTCATTGAAATCTTATCATATTTCCATTATCTTATGTGATCTTAGTTTGCAGTATTGAATGAAAATATTACTGTTTAGGTATTAATTATTCCGGATATAGTCAGAGGGAAGTAAGCATTAGAAAAATAGAGCCAATTGAAATATATACTTATACATATCTTATAAATTATTAATCTATTTTGATAATTTATATAAAACAAAGGATAGATAATTTCGAAACACAAATCTATACAAAAAATACTACTTTATACCCCACATTTCTGGGGCATAATCAACACTGATATTCCTTACGTGTCACAAAAGATACTGATACGCACAAAAGATTATCTGCATGAGCGCAAACGGCATATCAGAGATGAATTCTTTCAAGATCCATATACGAACACACGAACGAAATAACATCACAATTAAATCATAGATAGAGACGATCGTTATGCGGTGAGGAGAAGACGTTTACTCACTTGGAGGAGGGCGATGAGGAGGCATCGTCGGCCACTGAACTCTCCATAGTGGTCACAGAATGTTCACTGTGCACGCACACAACACACGCACCGCCTTGTGCCCGCCGCCTGCCGCTCACTGTCAGCCATTTACACTCACTACCCTTCCTTGCCCCTCCCTCCAGAGTGTCCTGTATTGTTGGACAGCAAGCGTTCGGAAGTTTCTGAGCCCCTCCTATCCCGACTTCCCCTTCTCTGGAACAAGCGAAGTCCCACTCCGTCGCGTGCTCACTTGGTGAAAGACGAACGCGAATCCCGGCACAGGAAGAAGAAGAAGAAGAAGAAGAAGAAGAAGAAGAAGAAGAAGAAGGGGAAGCGATACGGTAAAAGTGTGATCAACATACGCTATTTCAAATCATCATTTTCATACGTTCAGGTAAATACTTATGAAAACAAATATGTATATTTAATTAATTAACTAATTAATTTACTTGCACTTACACACAAAGAGCAAAATAAAATGAAGGATCTCATTTTATGACATGTTTTTAATCAAGCAATTTCATAGTTTCCTTCTTCTTATTTCATTACATCCAAAATTGGTCATTAATATGGGTTTCAAAAGGAATAGACAAAATGAATAGTGTAGATGTGGTCTTAGTAGTAGTGGAAAATACAATACAATTAGTGGTTGGATAGCATAACTTCGAAGTTTTGTTATGACGAATTCGATAACAATCGATTCCTGATAACATGGCCAACTGTATGATCAGTGTTGTAAAAAAATGTAAAAGCAACAAACGTGGATACACCGTCAAAAATTAATTTTAGATGTAAAATCAAATTTAGACAAAGCATATTAGTTAACTTATTCGTAAGTACGCGTACAAGCCTACTCGTAACGTATTTTCATTGATTATGATGAACATCCATTTTGATAAAGCAAAACACTTCAGATCTATAAAGGATGAAAATAAGTAACAAACTGTTTCCTCTTAGATAGTAATATAAGTTTTCTTTTTTTCAATTCCTGCTATGGGGTCTTCTTTGCACGGTTGAGTGGTATATTTTAATCCTATCGCCATGATATCAGTAGCTGATAGAATGGGATACATATAATCCTCATACAAAAATCCAAAACTTACGGCGGACTGGGAATTACGACTTACGGGATAACATCTTTTTATCACTTCAACCGCTTCGTCGAGTTTTTATTAATGGATTGAAATGAATTACCTCTCTATCTACAATACCACACTTATGTCACTTCATAACATATTAGTTAAAATTTTTAATTTCAAAATGTAATCTGCTTTAATTCCATTAATTCAAAACAAGTACGTCGGTTTGTTTACTGTTGGTTTATTCATTACATCATTCCCGGTAAATAGGAAGCGGTGAGATCCTTTCATGTGAATCGCTTGTGTACTTTATAACATTTCATTCTATGAAGCGACTGAGTCATAATTTTGTATTATTCTTGTGTCTTTTCTGAAAAGTTATAGACCTTTCTGCNGAGCCCTAAAGCCCGCCCAAAAAAATTATTGGATATGATATAAAATATGGATTTACTATTATGCGAAAAATTCCCCATGAAAAGAAAAAATCTTGGAAAAATATATTGCACCATGAACTCACATATTCTTTTGGCAAGGTTTATAAGGATAATAAATTTTTTTTTAAGAATAAAAATGTCAAATTTGGACAAATTAATTATCAGTATTCTTGATTATGTCATTACTTTTTCAATTTATATTTCTAATTGTCTACCATGTATGAGTATGAATACCATGAAAGCTCAAAATAAACATTAATAATGTCATACTGAGTATGTATGTGTTTGTGAATTTAAGGGCAGGTATTGTGCATAGAGCTCACAAGTATCTTTTATATTTCATACTTTTAAAAATTATTATTACGGAAAAATATACGTAAGCTAAAAACTTACGTAAGCTAAAAGTGACCGTGTGATCGATTATTAAAACCAACCGATCAAAATGATTAGTACAAGAATAATTTTATACTGTTCCTGACTAAGAACTGAGATAAAGAGGTGAGTCATACTTATCGACAAAAGTACAATTTCAGCTGATGACAATTGCCAAAGAGAAAAAAATTGGCATTTCATACTACATTAATGTTCAAAATTTCATTGAACTATTGAGCTAAACACTAATAATACATAGAGTGGAATACTGAATAATAAGTTACACTTATTATATTCGCAATTCACAAGACATAATATACATATCTAGTGTTCTAAACACATGTATTACTCATAATATTCCGTGTTACGCTTTCCTTGCTATTAAAGGTGACTTTGCCTTTTTTATATAAATTTAAATATTCATATTGTTTTCCTTTAAAAAATTAAAGAAGTCATGTTGGGACAATTGTTTTGTGCAATTTATGATCACGCTAAATACGTTTATGACTTTAAAACTATCTCTCTGCGAAATATGATCATTATTGCTGCTGTGATTTAGGTGATACTTGGCAATTAACAAATAAATATACTTTAACATTTATAATATTAGTAAGAATAGTAACTATAACATTAGTAGTAGTTAAAAATATAATTGTTCGTAAAACGATTGTATCAAACTCCTGGAAGTTCAATCATCAAACAAATTTTGCAACAGAAAACTTCCAAGAACACATCTAACTAGTGGTGCAAAACCATTGCACGTACTCTCTCACATACATTTCTCCGACTGCATCATAGTGTTAGAAAATATTTTATAGTAAAGGGTCATTTCTGGCGTGGTCCTCTATATATTATGGTCATCTTCCATTGCTCTATTCATGCTCAAAGTAGTTATATGAACTTATTGTTGTCTTTTATTTGAAATTTGAAAGTAAAATAAATATTCAGAATATTATTTTAAAACATATATAGAGACATATCAGTCTTATAAATATCGTAAAAGTGTTATATAAATGAAATTTCGTTGCAGACAGAAATTCATGTATTTTCGTTTGCTGTCCCCATTTGTATTATATCTTTTTTTAGTTTACGATAAGAGTATTCTACGTCTGGTTGGTCCATTTACAGTACTAAATATTATTCAAGCTTCTTGAAACAGTAAACTAATGTGTAAATGTAGCGGACAGAAATTATTTTACTGCGCCTATACCAAACTTTCAATCGAAATACCGCTAATGCGGATGTAATTCTTACTAATTGTACTTACGTACATAATATTTAAGCAAAATCGTTGGACCCGTTTTTGGGAAACATTCAAAAGTTCTTTGACTTTTATGTGAAGTACCCTTTGTTTCAAAGTAAAAAAAAAAGATTACGTGAGTCATCAACAAGTAAATTCTGCCGTAAATACGAAAAATGAAATAAATATATTTATCCGTTTACTCAGAATCGCTACGCACAGACGGAGAGACGGACGGACAGACGGACGGACGTTGTGCCAAAAACAACTTCTTCTGAATCAGGGATAAGCCAAAACGATATTTCCGTTGACATTTCACTTCGCATTTTTTCACGATTACAGAACGTTCTTTATACTACGTATATGAGAAAGTAAAATCATTCCCGAGTTGTTTTTTGTTTTGACCCTACTTTTGATTCCAAAGATATTTGAGATAAGAATTAAGGCCTATCTAATAGTAAAAAAATGGGAAAGAATTGCTTAATATATTACAGAAATTAATTTATTAAGCAATAAAAGTGTATATTTTTATGAAAACGGATGAATACAATTAAAAAATAATAAATAAAGTTCACCTGAGGAAATGTAGTAAAAACGAGTCATTGTAGCTCTATCCATCAGAGCAATAACTTGTTCGCAACAAATATGTTAACGTATGACGATACACCATTTTTTATTGATGTTTCTGTGTTAGATGAAGATTATGTATATCACCAAATAATGAAACGGTTACTTAGGCACTTTATTGTACCACTATAGAGTGTTTATTACACTCAGAATATAATAATATCTTACTTGGGTGAAATGTGTGAACAATGATATTTTTATTTTGATATAACTCTTTATAATAATAAAAATTTTATATTAGTACCGGAGATTTCTTGCCCCACTGAAGCAGCGAAGTGACACAGAGGAAGCGTACTTATAAGCGGGCACAACGCCAAGGTGCGAGGATAAGTGCAATTCTCTAATAAAATATTGTAATCAACGTATTTAATAATACGAAATAATAATTTATGAAGAAATAACTTTTACTGAAGACAATTATTTGTGTATTAAGGCAAGAAAATAATAAAAGATTAAAATGAAGAAATGTTCAATAGTATCGAAATAAACAAAAACGCTCAAAACAAAGCGTGTATTTATCTAGTGAATACAAATTCGTATGTCCTTATTCACTAGTATTAGCTGAAAGTATCTGTTATGTGCACTTCCTTGTTATTCGAAAGGAATAGAAGATAAATTAAAAATTAAGTTTATATTATCGAGTTTTCTTAATGATGTACTCTTCGGTAAAAGGCTTGCATATAAGAAATCCTTTACAGCTTAACACTCGGGAAATGATTCCTTGAAAAAGAAACGTTAAACTCATCTTTTCATGCGATATTTTTTTTCTTCTTATGATCTCAAGTGAGAGGGTTGCAGTGTAATATTCACTCGCAGTATACACGTAAAGCTTTAACAACAGTAGTCAGATAAGTAGTTACGTAAACCTTTGAATGGGACTACCAAGACCTTGGCAATGACGTTGGTAGATTACGCAGTGGGGAAAAAATTCGTATGATTATGTGTAATTGTTTCGGGTAGGAAGAGGACGGAAGCAGAGCGCGGAAGTCCAAACAGACAGCGATTCAACGTGATAGTGCATACTTAAGCAATACGAAATAGACCAAGGACTCAGTCACCCGTTCTTCCTACAAATATAAATATTTCCTTTAGACAAGTAATAAATCAAAACTATTATTCATTTTAACCCTCTCAAATGTTCATCATTTTCGTAACGTGAGAGTCCGTGAACTTGACCCTTAAAATGTGAAATCCCGTCTGTGCAATACAATATATACTGTTAAACACAAGAGAAGTATTTTGGACGTTCTCTACAGTTATCAATTAGACAAAAGCAAATCACTAATTTCATTTTTCAAGAGGAGAATGTGAAATCCACGGATAATTATTGGCTGATTTTCAAACATTAACTGGCATGTGTACCATCTTGTATCATGTAAAAAATGAATGCTTGGATGACCTTTATACCAAAATCAATTCAAAGATACTTATCACAGTTAATAAATTGTGTGAAATGGTCTTGTCAGACCAGTACGCTTATTGAATTTTTCTCGTCTCTCAAAAAGGAAGCAGAGTTTTAAGCTGGCAATATCAGTGGGTTGTTTACTATGGAAATAATTTCCTTAAAACCTATTAAAATTGTATGAAATGGCCAGAAAGGTATTGATTAAAATTCATGAGAGAGTAACACTAATATATTACATATTGAAGGAGAATAAAGTAATACATTGGTGGGATACGGTTCCCCCTGCAGCTACTAATCAGCAGGGCTCAAATTTGGAAAATTTGAATTTTTTTCTGAATTGATTTCTAGCATTTTTGACCTCGTAGAACCATTTTAATTTAATTCAATAGTGCATTTAAAGGCATATCTTTAAACGCTGTAAAATTAGGTTAAATAACAATAACTAATCAAAATTTTCATGTTTTTTAATGAAAATTTGACTTATACATCATGAACGGACTGTGGTATTATTCAACTAACCCATTTTATACTTCCACTTTCACAGTAATAAGTAGATACATTTTTTTTCAGAACATATTTCAAATTTAAGTACATATTTTGATCTTCTTTTAGTGAATAATATTTCGAATTTAAGTACATATTTTGATCTTCTTTTAGTGAATATTTTCAGATTTGTTATGTGCATATCAATTCCCACTAAAGTGAGTAGTCACTTCAATAATAAAACTGTGGAAGCGCACCAGCAATTAATAGTCTGTCAGTGCCAGAGAAACAATTGTTTTGGTACGATCGTGAACTGCATGCGTGACAAGTGTCTCGGTGACAGGCGTGGGAAATGTTTGGAGGGGATGGGGAGCGAGCGTCAGCATGCGACTGAGTCGGACTCCTGCCACAATGGAACAGGAAGTACCAAATTACGGAGATGCTTGTGTGCATTGGAGCGGGAGGAGCTTGTCCTGAACCATACAAACACACGTCCGTAAGTAAAGCAAGTATCATTATCAGGTATATGACAACCAGTAGTTTTCCAGAAAGGGATAATACTTAGTCTGAAGATTACATACGTCATTTTTTAAATAATTTTACATAGTATTATGATATAAAATTTGGATTACCGTGATGATTGAACTGAATAAATTTTATTATGCAGTCTCGAATACCACTGATGACATTAAACGATGATTTTCCCTCCAAAACTGTTCGTTGTGAAAGAGGAGGGGGTAAAGAGGATAAATAATCGAAAATTTTATTTTTCGACTCGTGCAATAAGGAGATGAAATTTTAAGTATTGTATAATGTTATTTATAACAAAATAAGGTTTTTAATAATGTCTTATTGGATATTTTAACAAAAGTTATTTCTTTCCTTCCTTCCTTCTTTCTTTCCTTCTTTCTTTCTTTCCTTCTTTCTTTCCTTCCTTCTTTCTTTCCTTCTTTCTTTCTTTCCTTCCTTCCTTCCTTCCTTCCCAATATCATATTAATAAAAAAACTTTACTCTATAAAATGTACCGTGCAACACCAGTAATGGCTACCATGCATGATTGGGACAAATGCACTAATGAATCAATAGAATGAATAGATAAATACTTCACAGACAAAGGTGTTTGGAAAGAACATAAAGATATCACGATTAGCGAACATGAAAAGATTCATGCTGAACGCTCACCTGTGTTTGCCGTGCTTGGCTACCCGTGTTGGAGGGAATGGGTGTCCTGGCGAGTTGAGGGGCCATGCAACCCTAGAAGGATGTACTTCTATGCATCATCCAATACGCTCGCTTTGGTCTCGGCCTCTTCTAGACGGGCGATCGGGGGCTAACCCACCCCCGACCAATCAGCTTCGAATGAACTTCATGAAGTGGGAGAAGGCGCAGGGGGTCCTTCCCACTGGTCGGCGGCGTTGGAGCAACCCTACTTAAAGAACCCTGCGTGTCCCCGCTGTATCCCCGTGTCAACTCTGGCACCCCAGTGGGGTGGGTGGGGAACACGGGGATGAAATGAAATCCATACACATGGAAAATAAGCCCGTCCCCCTTTTGTCGCTCCCCCCTCCTTTTGCCCTCTTTCTCGAGGAGGAGGCAATTAGTTGGAGGAACTGTAGACTTAAACTTTTTTTTTCATGGATAGCGACCGGTCGACCAAGCCTCGCATCCTTGTCATGAGTTGTGTTGAGGAAGGAAAGACATTTAAGTATGTAAGCGCGGTCTTGGGAAAGCAATCGACGACGTAATTGGAAAGCTGCAATCTGTCGTGCGCCAGCGGAACGGAGAAATTATGCTGGAGGCACGTACAGATAAGCACATTGATTCTATAAGATCCATAAACGTAATTACGGGCTTAAGAGTCAAGGTGAGCACTCACCCCAGTTTGAACTTGTGCAAAGGAGTGGTTAATCCCGATAATTTTGCACAAGAATCTGATGAAGACCTGAAAGAATTTTTTCAACCGGAAGGTGTTGTTCTTGACGATCTGANGTATGGGAATGACCACTACCCGATTCTTATACATATAAACGTTTTTTGCCCCTCGGTTTCTCGTCCTTCTCAGTGGATATTGAAAAAAAGCGGATTGGGATGTGTTTAAACGCAACATCAATCTTTGCGATGAGCCTTTCGTCGATGTGGATGCTATGGCATCCCATTTCACCAACGCGGTTCTCGACGCCGCCGATGTTGCTATCCCTAAATCATCATGTAATACAAGGCATTGCCCAGTTCCATGGTGGAATTTGGGTTGCGCAATGGCGGTCAGCGCTACAAGAAAAGCTTCAGCGCGACTTCACAAATATACCACTGTTGAAAATCTCATTGAGCTTAAAAGGTGCAGAGCCAGAGCAAAACGAACTCTTCGAGAAAGTAAGTCGTCCTCCTGGAAGCGTACCTTATCGTCAGTTGTATGACCGAAAGATTGCATGATTCAAGTTTCGTGGTACTCTCTTTCCATCGCTGGTCTTAATGTAAATGGACAGCTTCAAACTTCACCCGATGGTATTGCTGAGGAACTTGCATCGCACTACGAAAGAGTCTCTAACTTCTTCGGTTTTTCTCCATTGTTTCTCCAACAGAAAACTCGCGCGGAAAAGTGTTGTTTAGATTTATCCAGTTTCAGAGAAGAGGAATATAACATTCCTTTATCAATGACGGAGCCCTTGCGTCCTCAAAAGATACATCCCCTGATCCAGATCAAATTCTTTACGCGATGCTAAAACATTTTTCAGAGATAGGCATGAAATTCCTTATGAAGTTATTTAACTATATTTGGAATCAGCATACGATCCCTGCTCAATGGCGTCAAGCCACAATTATTCCACTTCCGAATCAAGGAATAGTTCGTTCTACTCCGTCGCACTTTCGACCGATATCTCTGACAAGCTGCGTTTGCAAATTGTTAGAAAGAATGATCAATCGTCGCCTTGTTTGGACTCTGGAATTGAGAAACCTTCTGACCAATATCCAATGTGATTTCAGAAAACAGCAGTCAACGCTGGAACCCCCTTGTTGCGTTGTCATCCACCATCTCATCAGTGTTTGTATTGAGAAACACATTGTGGCCATCTTTTTTGACCTAGAAAAACGAATGACACAACCTAAAGGTACGAAATTCTACGCACCTTGCACTCTTGGGGATTCCGAGGCTGACTTCCTCTGCTCCTGGAGAGCTTCCTTTCTCAACGCTCTTTCCGCGTTCGCCTCTGTACTCATTTATCTTCTAATCATCCTTTGGAAAACGGTGTCCCACAGGACTCAATCTTGAGCGTCAATCTTTCTGCCACAGTCATAAATAATATTGCGTCAGTGGTTCGAGAACTGGTACATGCGTCTCTCTTCGTTGACGACTTCGCCATTTATTGTTTGTCTAACAGCTTCTCTGTCATCTAGAGGCAACTTAGTTTTTCTGTATTTATTTAGTCATGCTCTATGTATTTCTGTAAGCTATACCATCTCCACAATGGTCTAGATCTTTTTATTGGGGGCCAACGTCTTCCTTTCGTTCACTCCGCAAAATTCCTGGATATCACATTCGACCGTACACTAACTGCGCAATCACATCCGAAAACTACAATCCCGTTGTAATTCTTCCCTAAACCTCCTTCGCTGCCTAAGCGCATCATCATGGGGCTTAGACCGCACCTGCCTTCTTCGTCTGTATAGAAGTCTTGTTTGGTCTGTCTTAGATTATGGCAGTATTGTGTACGCCTCCGCTTCACCATCGACACTCAGGACCTTTAACAGTATCCATCATGCCGGAGTTTGCATTGCAACAGGTGCCTTCCGTACTAGTCGAATAGAATGCTTACTAGTAGACGCTGGCGAACTATCTCTTAACACAAGACGTGATATTTTACTTGGATCTTACGGAGTGAAACTAATGGGAGTTTCAGATCACCTCACTCGCCATCACATCCATTCCATCAAATTTTGTTCATATTACGCTGCAAGACCTTCTTTACCCCGCCCAGCGGGTGTCCGCTTTAAACATCTGCTAGAGGAAAACTACCTCCTCCAGTCAAATACCCACACTCTTTCACACAGCCTTCTTCCTACATGCAACCAACCATCGACATTCGACTGTCTCAACTTTCAAAGGAAGACACACCTGCTGCTATGTACCAACAACACTTTGGAGAACTGAAAACCTTGTATTTGGGTATTATATACTGATGGCTCAGTAATGAATGATTACGTTGTTGCTGCTTTCCACTGCCGTAGTACCAGCCGTTCTTTTCACCTCCTTTTGCAGCGTGTACAATGCGGAAAATAAGCAACCCTTGAGACGCTGAAGTTCATTCAGCTATCTTTAATATGGCGTGTGGTTCTAAGCAGTGACTCTGTTAGTGCTCTGTGGTCAGAATCTTTACTGTACACTTCTGACATCCTTACATTGACTATTCAGAATCTAATAAGTCATCTAGTAGTTCAAAATTTTAAAATACTCTTTTGTTGGTTTCCTGGGAACATGGGTGTTATGGGTAACGAAGACGCTGATGGGACGGGGAACACAGAGCAGTCCTTGATCTTTCAACTGTTCCTGCGTCAGATTCAAAGGTTGCTATAAGATCGTCTCTTCTTAAGACATGGCAAACCGAATGGCAAAATTGTACCTTTAAGCTGAGGAAGGTAAAAGACTCCGTTAAGGCCTGGTCGTGATCATCCCGTGCGAACAGACGTGAAGAAGTGATCCTTACACGTCTTCGTATAGGCCACTGCTATCTTACCCATGGTCATCTCTTACGCGGTAAATCTCCGCCCCCCCATTTATGAGACTTGCAGTATAACACTTACTGAGGAGCACTTCCTTTGCAGTGTCTGAAATATAGTACCAGCCGACGGCGACACAATCTGCCCAACAGTTTGGACGTTATTCTTGGGTAAAATGAACCGATTTTGATTCGCCTTTTCAAATTCCTCCAGGAATGTGGCTTTTGGCATAGTATTTGATCTTTATTTGTATGGCATTACTCAAATACATAAACGAAACCGGGCTCCTCCCACAAGTTCTCGGGAAGTTTTGGATTTAAAGTTCTTTTTTCCCTTTTCTTTAAATTTACATTTTCTCTCACTCTAAATTTACTTCTTTCTTTGTTTTCGTTTTTTATAATGTTTTTAGAAATTGTTGTCTCTCTTTTCTCGCCTTTTTATGTTTAGATATATTGTACTTCAGGAGGGTTTTTAGTGGGTATGATTGAGTCATTCGGCGAGTCCCACACGAGGGGAGAGTCATGTTGGCTCCCCTTTGTGCGTAACAGCATTTTCCCTACCTGTACAAAAATGTCAGGGCACTAATGACTTCGATGTCGGCGAGTCCCAATAAAAAATGAAAAGATTCATGGCATGCGGAAGAACTAGAAATACAAATACTTAGGGTATCCTCAGGCTCATGGTATTGACAGTTCCACAGAAAAGCAGAGGGCAAGAAACACATGTTTAAAATGACTGAGAGAAATATTTAAAACTGTAATTTCTGCTCCGAACACATGTTATTGAAGTCAGTGCATATGCAACTTGAGACAAGATACATATTTGGAATTATTTTATATTTTATTTGTTTAAATAAATTGATTGAAATCAGACTCCATATTTTTTGCTTCTCGTGGAGGAGTGTTTGCATCGTCACATTTCATCTGTTTGCATTACACCTTATCTTTTTTCCATCAATTTATTTTTATGGATACATGTTAGTTCCCAAAATCTAAAATCTCGAACTCAATTGTAATCCTACAGCGCCATTGAGTGAAGTGATGAATGCATTAACACAACAATGCAGTACTAATAATTATGAAAACTATATGTACATTATACCCAAATTTACAAACGAAATAAACTACATGTAAATTGTGCAAAAATATTATCAAATAAACCGGGTGCAAAAATGTCGTTTCATTTAACACAGAAGTTGCAACAGTACAAGGATATGATTGTTCCATTTGTCTATCGATGTGCGTTGAGAACAACAGGACTTGCTCTGAATAATTTCTCACTATTATCAGTGAAGGAATTGTATTGGACGTCGTTGAGGTTAGGTGAGCATACGATTGACGCATCCACGATGAATATTATGAGTTTATTGCAAATACTATCTTCGTCTGATAGCTCCGCAGGTGGAGAACAATAGTTGTACGTCGAATTAGTCCTAAAAAACAGCATTATTTAGATGATAGATTTTGTTTTGTTTATCCCATAATATGATGAAGAACGGGTAATATATAATATGTACGAACACGAAAATGTTATTTGTTGATTTATTAGTAATTGTTTATTATAATTTTTCAAGAATTGCCATTTCATTTGGCTAAGAATGGCCGTGACCGAATCGCGCAAGAATGTTCCATTTGCTTACTACTCTCTCCCAGTGGAGTTGAGAAATCGCGCAGAGCAATGACGTACTTGTTCGGTTCTAGTGCGCACTCAGACTATACTCACCAATATTATCTGTACATGTGCGGGACTACAATATTATATTTTAACTATCTTCTATTTATTTTATAATTTCTTTGAGTATCTGAATTAAATGGGAATTAAAGTTGTTGAACTGTGTCCAATGTGAGAATATCCGCGGCCCACTGATTGGAACCCTCGTGTTATAATCCTATATAAGGTTAGTTGGTATCCTAATCCTAACTAGAAAGGTAATTCCATAAAATATTCTTACATTTTAGGCAAAGGAATAGGAATTCTATTGTTTTAAACATGTACTGAATACGATAATAAAACGCCAAATCGTTGTTGATAGAGAGTCAATTTACATCTGGTGATAAAAGAACTATGCAGTATCTAAAAGCTAGACATCTGGAAACTGCGGAAAAAGAAATTCCTGGAATAGTATTTCACTGAAAATGAATCGCGTTACGTAAAAACATTGGCTTATCTTTGTGTTGTGAGACTTCTTTCAAGACGACTTCCTTTGACTGAAGAAAATTCCATCCATTTTGTGGGATATACCAATGAAGCCCGGTATTAAAATCAGGCAACGGTTCATTATAGCACTTGTGTAGAGAGAAGCTTAAATGTTCACAATGTCTCTTTGGATGTATTGTTTCAAAGTTTCAACGATATTTTTGCATATTATTTTGCAGACAAAAATGGAAAACAAAGACTGATATTATTCCCTTGTATTTTTCCACTTCATCATTTTTTGAATGTGTTTAATAGAAATCTAGAAGAGTTTCCGTGAATTAACTGACTTCAAAACATTGACGCATATAATACTACTTAAATCTCTTTGAATATTTCCAAGTTGGCAATCTCTTTAAATATTCTCAAGTCTTCAACCTGTCCTTGAATGTGGTGATAGTAAGATAGTTTTCACTGTTACTGAGGTTCATTTGAGTGTAACATTTGTCACTCGATACTACTG
Source organism: Laupala kohalensis (assembly GCA_002313205.1). Classification (NCBI taxonomy): domain Eukaryota; kingdom Metazoa; phylum Arthropoda; class Insecta; order Orthoptera; family Trigonidiidae; genus Laupala; species Laupala kohalensis. The sequence continues at coordinate 115,829 of NNCF01128498.1, read as the reverse complement.
TTTTGTGTTGTGGAGACATTTCAGATTTTGCATAAAAGTACTTCTTGAGTCCTGTTACTTGACGATTACACAACACTTTCAGGTCCAACAAACGATCACCTGCTAAGGCGTTCAACTGCGGCTTTAGGATGGCGCATTCTGTATTTTGTGAGAGTTGTACGTACCATCCTGTTTAAATTTTCGAGATCTGTTTGTGACCAATGAACTATCCCAAATGAATATGTGAGAACTGCAATGCACCAAGAATTAATTGTTTTAATTTTGTTTTTTGAAATTAATTTTGTCTCCAGAATTTTGTTGAGACGTTTCCTAAATAAGGATTCTACTCGTTGTTTACGTGCTTGTTGTTTATTAATACACTTTGGTTGAAACCCAGATATTTATAACTGTTTTGAGAATGCAATGCTTCTATTTCACAGTAGTTTGCATATACTTTTAATGGAACGGACAATTCTTCAGTTTTACCTCTTTTAACATTCAACATAGCACATTAGTCGGATCCAAAATTCATTTGTATATCTTTACTAAATTGTGTAGTGAGATCCAGAAGTCTGCTTAGTTCATCTTTATATTTAGAAGATAATATTAAATCATCCATATAAAACAAGTGACTAATGGTATGAATTATTATTATTATTATTATTATTATTATTATTATTATTGATCAGTAGTGTTCACTTCACAGCTCGAAATGTGTTGAAATTTCCAATCCCAGGTCGCTACCCGCTCTCGAAAGGATTAGATGCACTTTCTTAAAATATGAGCTGTGCCAAGAAGGGTGATCTCTTGTATTTCCCATTCTCTTTGTTTGACTGGGATGGAATCTAAATGTATCATTAAATTTACAGATAGCGCACCAAGGGAATCTACAGTGACAGGGATAATCTTTGTATTAACCCCCCACATCCTACTTATTAAGATAGCAAAATCTTGGAATTTCAGCAGCTTTTTTCTTTTTCTTTCTGCGATAAATTTGTATTAGTTGGCACTGCTACATCAATCAGCAAGCAGCTTCTGTTTTTCAGAACTTTAGTAACGATATCCGGTTTATTGACCGGGATGCATATGTCGATGTGGATTTGTTGATTGAACAGTATCATGATTTATCTGTGGTTGTTACTTTTCAGGGTCGTGTTTGTACCAAACTTCTAAGGTTGACAAACATAGATTTCTGCACGTCTTCCAGTGAAGGTAATTACACATCTTGTCATGACTCTTTACGTATTCATGCATGAGAGTATCCAGAAATTGTGGTCAATTATCTCTGAGTCTGACATAACCTACATTTCTCATCAGCTGTGGTTTTCAATTCATGTTTTTCATAATGTCTACCTCTAAGAACTAGCAGCTGATATTCGTTTCTTAATGATCGTCTGACGATGCCAACGGTGCCTCGAACGAATATTTAGACGCCTTTATTTAGACAAAATTAAGGAAGCCTCGCAAAATTTACATGATAAAAATAACAAATAGAAGTAAAATTATGATACTTATCAAAATATATTTGCTGCATTAAAATTTGGAGGTATTGCGATTACAAGTTTTTATAAAAAAAATAAAGCACAAAGAGATTTATTATATAATATGAAAAAACGCATTTTTCGCATAAATAAAATTTGCGTTCACACAAACAATTATTTTGATACCACTTCTGAAAATGTGAAGGTATTTCCATTAATGTGATGGTTGTCTCATGAAATCGGCCTATCCGTTGAGATGTGGTGACGTAAATCGAGACTACATAATATCAGCGTCGGCAGTAGTGGTGAAACCATTCATTGTGCTACAGAATGGCTTTTAAAAATTCTATTTTTCTCTCTCTCCCATATATTCAGAACAACTTAATAATTCAGAACAAAGTAATTAATGATCGACAAACAATCGACCTCAAATCGATAAATCAGCCTCGAAACAAAAATTAGCTTTTACATTTTTGCTGAATTATTTTTTTACATTTTTATTTACAGGATCATTGTATATTCATGATACATAGATATACATTGATATGTTGTGGATATAACAAAAAATTGTTAAAATGACAGCAACACGCCAAAAATATGAACTATTCTACAAATGTTTAAATTATGGTAAAGTATCCAACTTAACAAACAATAAAAATTACTAAGCAGGTCAAGAATATAATTAAAAATAATAAATTTTCAAAATATTACACAAAAAGCATGTTGTCATAACTAAGAAACGTCGAGAGAAAAATATAATGAAAAACAATTAGAGAAATTAAACGTAGAGTACAACTGAAATATATAAAAATGAACGAAACTTATTAATAAGACAGGGGAATGAACGAATGACAATTAAAGTAAAGTATAATCTTTGATTCAAAATAAACTCTTTCTCTGCTTTAACTGGATCATGTCATAGCACATCGTTCATTGCATTTTTGTTTACTTGAAATTAGTTACAACTAGTGAATTTAAGGGATTTAGACAAATCTAGTCCTCTGAGAACTGAAGTAGTACTTAATTTAAATTAGACCTACTACTTTAGTTGCTTAAGGACTCATTACATTGATATAAAAAGAAATTATGATAGGTCACTCAAATTTTGTAACATGTTAGAAAAACACCACTTAATTTAAGTTAGACCTACTACTTTAGTTGATTAAGGACTCATTTCATTGATATAAAAAGAAATTATGATAGGTCACTCAAATCCACGAGGTTGAATACAGATCATCGATTGTAAAGTTAAATGTTGGGAAAAAGAGTACTATGTACAATACCATCTCAATACTCATAGATTTGTCTAAATCCCTTAAATTCACTAGTTGTAAAAAATCCCTTAAATTATCTAGCAATAATAGTTTAAATTTCTATTTAAATTTACAATAAAATTAACATATTTTGAATTAATTTATTAACTTGGAACGTCACTTTCGCATTCCCATGTCTTCCTGCCAGAAGATACCACTGTATGAGACATCATACATAATTCATCATTCTTGTTTGTGGGTTATAACCTCTGATGGATACTTAATCAAAATTAGTGATTTTTTTTGGAACGATCTTGAAGAGACACTAAGCTATTTTCAAAGGTTTTTTCCTGTCACTTATAGGAAATCGCACGTTTTTCGCTGAAAATAGACAAAGTCACCTACAATGACGAGGAAAATAGGACATGGAAGACTGTTATGAACATTCCGTTCATGATTATGAACCTACATCCGCAGGTAGCCTATACGCTAAACATATAGTCGGTACTTTGTAGCTACAATATGAAGACTTCGAAGGTTAAGTCGTACCTGTCTACATTTATATTTGTATAAGATAAAGGTTGTGAGTATTTGGGTAAAAAAAATACCATTCATACTGCAAATTAAATTCATACTGCAAATGTTTCGGACGTTTATTTGTCCTTCTTCAGGTCTAAACGTTTATAAATGTGTTTAAAATGTCTTATAAATTCCTTGTGGTTTAAGTAAGTATTGTTCTGTGTTTTCTTTTGATGAGACATGTTATATCTCGGCACTGTCAATTCGTGGGAAACAATATTTGTCACGCGTTTTGAAAAGTCCAAAGGAATTTCAAATTGAACACTTTGAAACTCACCAGGAAAACATTTCGTTTTTCATATCAATGAAAAAAAAAGGATGAGAGATGTTAACATCATACACAAATAATACCAATCAACAAAAATTAGTGAGTAGTGTTTTCGTCAGATTATTTCTTCAACCTCCATAGAAATTATGTAGTAGAAAAATCTCATTATATACAAAGTATTTAATTATTATATAACGTACTCGCAACCCACTCCAGCTTCGCGCGGGAGTTTTTGTTATGTTTCTTTTAACTTTTCTTAATACTTTAGATTAGTCGAAAATGGGAAGTCAAAAATGTTTTACTTTACGTGAAGCACCTCACACCGGGTTGATTGCCAATCGAATGCTTGTCTGGTCCTCCTGAGACAACACATGATTGTGGTAGCGGCAGTGACCTCTGGTAGAAGAAAAACGCTAGTAAAATCTTAACTATACGCCCAAATTTCGCGATTTAAAAAGCTTTCATCTTTCTTAAATGGACAAAACACAGAATGCATTCAACTGAATTAGAATTTTTTGTTTCGTATATAAATTATTCTCTGTAGTTTATTTCTATTTTTACACATTTTTTCAGTTACTCTTTTTCGATGATTTAGGTTAACCTTTGTAGATAGACATCTGCTGTCGCGGACTTTTATGTAGAACTTTTTGAGGTGAACAATATTTCCATTCATAGTAGCCATCTAACTTTAACAGCTGAGGCAGCGTAAGCGAATATTCGTCTCTGAATATTTTCCCCCGACTTGACTGACCATTCTCGTTATTGCCTATTACTTGTGAGATCTAAAAAAACAAAATATATAATATAAACTTGCCAGAGAACATATCTATGAATTTAAAAAAAGAATCACGTGAATCGGATGAATGGTATAGGAACGGATAAAGGACAAACAAACAAACAAACATTCGTGATAACATTCGATCAGGTGAAACAACCCGGGACTCTTGCATAATTGCACGGGTGTTAACCACTACACCACCCGTTCGCCTTCCACAATTGTATCCCGTTTCTACCCAGACCTAATTCCGGAAGACCTGAGAGGCATCCCCAACAGGAGATAAGTGTACCAGGCTGCGACGTCGCATTTTCACCTGACTGAAATATATCTCATATCTTCTCCATGTGTAGGGTACGCGGGAGAAGTATATGCAAAACAAACATTCATATGCTATGTATAGAATATTTATCATAAAATTTTCGATAAATACCATGACGAGGCGCACTAGCTCGAGATTTTTTTCCGCTTCTCTGACATAACCGAACACAAAACTATCTACACGGCTGATATTGCTGTAAGGAAGCAATAAGAACTGTTCCTCACCACTGCGCGTCCGACCACTCATCCCCCTCTTCCGCCAAATGGGTGATAGGAATTGCCTTTCGCTATTCCATGTTGTGCCCGCACGGGTAAAATGCCTTTTATGGGCAACTGTGATCATCCCTGCACCAAGCCATTTTTAGTATCGCGACCGTCACTAAGAAATGCGTAAGAATTAAATTCAAATCCAAAAGTATTTCAAAATACATACGTGTGTAAGTAGCCGATATTGTATTATGTGTCGTGAAATATTTGAAGAAGTCCGCTAAACTTTTACGATGACGTGAAATGCGCTACCCTCGAATTGAGAAATTAGTCTAGAATAACGGGTGAACATTTTTTGTCTCAATCTTGTCATGTGTGTGTCAGGAGAGTATAGTGGGTGTGGGGTGGAGACGAGGAGATTCAATTAGACACCCAAGGCGGTAAATTTTGCGCATGTCTGACAGTTTTACGTAAATCACTTTGTTTTGATTGTCATAATTAATTTTGATTGGCACCTTGTTCTCCGCAACCAATTGTGTCAAAGGAAAAAAAACCTGTATCGCTAAGTGCCATATTCTTCAGTTACCTCCTCCATTATGCAACTTCCTGACCTTCATTGCGGTATCATCCTTTGACAATCGTGAAAACAATAACTCTTTTGCCGCTGCTATGAAATACGAGTTACGTAACATTACTATTTACCCGAAACAACTTTTATTTTGTGTGAGATGTATTTGACCACAATATAAATTAATCAAGAATCTTTTCTACAGCGAAGTTATTATTTGACTAACTATCGTTTACCGCTAAGATTTGCTGTAAAATGTCTTTCTCATTTCCACGTTTGAAGGAACTAAAGGTAAAGCAATTTCTTTAAAAATCATGTTATACAACTTTAATGTCTTGAATCACTTTAGAACTTTGCTATGTAGCAAAACAATCGATCTTCATGAGTGTCTGTTGCCCGACGTTCATACTGCCATAATTGTGACGACCATTAAGATCCATTTACATATCATATCCTGACTTCCACATATTTTCCATTCACTTTCTGTGCGTATTCTTCAATGTAACTATTGCGCAAATATCAGTGAGTGTTTCGTGATATTTCTGAACTTAAAGGTAAGGATTTTACTTAATTCACAAAAATATCATTAATGAATACCAATCCGGTATCCGTTCAGGTAGAAGTACAGGGACCGCCATGTTGAATGTTATAGAAGATGCTCGAAATTCGATTGACGCGTGAAACGTAACTATCCTTCCCCTTCTCGATTTTAGCAAGGCGTTTGATTCATGTACATATTTCTTCCGTGTGCCGTGGAGAAGATATGTGATAACTTTCGGTCAGGTTAAAATGGCGACAAGCCGGGAATCGAATCCGGGACTCCTGCATTGTCCCGGGTTTGATTCCCGGCTCGTCGCCATTTTCACCTGACCGAAAGTTATTACGCATTTGATTCAGTTGATCATGATATTTTGCTTGCAAAAATGAAGATTTTAGTTCTTGAATCACCTTCAATAAAATGGTTTTCGGAATACTTAACCAGACGAAAACAAACTAGTATCTGGAAATAACACATCATCTTCCCTTCAAACGGTGCGTGGTGCTGCGCAAGGAAGTGTCCTCCTTTCTTTTTTAATTTACGTTAACAAATCTCTTAAACATAACAAATTTCAAATGTACGCCGACGATCTTCAAATTTGTATTAGCCGCAAACCGTCGAACATAACTTCAATTGCGCAAAAACTTAACGAAGACTCACCTCACTCAGTACGAGGGCAACATCAATCGGTCTCTTGTTAAATCCGTTCAAATCAAATCATTCCTTGGTATGATAAATTAAAAGTCATTTCTATGTTGCTCATTTTTTTATTATTGGTATTAGAAAGCTTTTTCGGCTGCATAGCAACCATCGTCAGTAACATACACTGAGTGTTGAGGAATATTTTTGGCGAATGCCATTCGCCAAAAATATTCCTCAACACTCAGTGTATGTTACTGACGATGGTTGCTATGCAGCCGAAAAAGCTTTCTAATACCAATAATAAAAAAATGAGCAACATAGAAACGACTTTTAATTTATCATGCTTTGATAATGTTGCTAAAGCACCACAATACCAAGTCATTCCTTGGTTCAAAGAAAATCCTCAGTAAACTGTCAAATTGCACTCTACCCAATATATCTGTTAATAAAACTTCTCTCGTTTGGAGCAGTCACGTGAAAAATCTAGGAACTTATATTGAAAGCTCGCAAAGTTGGCAAACCAAAACAGACGAAACATGTAAAACGTTTACTCCACAACCCACTCTTCAAAACGACTACATGATCTTTTACCAATAGGAGTAAAGGAAATGATTATGTCTCTTGTCATCTCACATTTTGATTACTGCGACTTCCTTTTCACTGACTTGACGGAAAAACTAAAACGTAAATTATAAGTAGCTCAGAACTCTTGTATTCGTTTCATTTTTGATCTCAGGAAGTATGACCATGTGACAGAGTTTTTCAAAAAATCCAGAACACTCACACTCGAGGATCAACGACATTGCATCTTTTTTATAAAATAATAAAAAATGAACATTTGACAGTTGTAGCAAAACGTTTACATTTTTTCAAACTGAATCGCGCGCAAGGATCATATCTCGTCTCTATTCCTAGGCATGGCACAATTGTTTATAGCAAATCCTTCACAGTACACACAATACGTTCACAGAACAAACTTCCTGCTCAACTGAAGTCTCTATAATATAATTCTTTCTTTCTTTCTTTCTTTCTTTCTTTCTTTCTTTCTTTC
>NNCF01128498.1:92655-105102 GCA_002313205.1 Laupala kohalensis | reverse complement strand
TATATATATATATATATATATATATATATATATATATATATATATATATATATATATATATATATATATATATATATATATATATATATATTACTGAATTTTATAAATAAATATATTTAGGATATAAAACCAAAAGTTGTAGTCATAGAGCTGAGATTTAGTGCCAAGACTCAGGTAAATTTATTTACTTTGAAATCTACTTCCACGACTTAAACGTAATTCACTGAAAAAAATAGTTGGATATCTCAGCCTAAAGCTGGCTGTGACTGGCGGTCATTAGCTGACACAGCTTACGTTGTTGCTGTCCTAGTCAAGTTTTCGTTTGATCGAGACCAATTTACTGTCACTTCGGAAGCTGAAGATGTTTTATCTGGAAGGAATACAGCTATAGCTTATGGTTTTTGCGCGCAACTGCTCAGGCCGACTCAAAAATTCGACTTAGCTACAAGAACAGATCTTTGTTCCTCACCGCTGATCTCGCTCGTTGTTGCCGCTATATGACACTCAGCTGCGCTGCCTTCAATGCATTCGGTTCGTTGACTCATGACTGAGGCGGCGCAGCCTGAGCAATTGTTTTACAGAGTCAGATCGACCATGGATTTCGCAACTATGAATAGTTGTTAACTTGAACAAAATGATTCATTACAACGACTAAACGACTGGTGAGTAAAAATCATCTAATTCTGTCTCTTCAACGTTTTAACCGTTTTCTCGAGGTCCTTTCTAGGTCGAGTTGTTTCTATTTAACACTTATAGAAGTGCCATCCATCTCAACAAGTTAATAATTAAGTAGAAGCTTTCTGTTATTTTTTTGAACTAGGGAGGGAAATGTCGGTTAATGATTCAGTTAATATGAGCCACAAGGATATACTAAAACCACAAGAACTCGCTCAGGGGATATGCATTGGACTCTCCTTGACCGGTTGACACAATTTAACGTACTTCAATAAATACGTATCTCCACATAAATAGCCTCCATACTTATACGCCCTTCTTGGCGTCGCCTACGTCCAATGAACAGCGATTAATCGCATAGTGCTTTCACTATAGTAGGGGATATTTAGAAGATTGTTTGGAGAGGCGTTGTTAGAAGTGTCATATTCAATAGTCAGTACCAAGATTAGGAAAAGACAATATAGACCAGTATTGAAGGTAGGAGGGAAATTTTAAAAAGCAGTGCTACAACACAAATATTTGGGACTAGTAATTGATGTCAGACTGAACTTTACGGAACGCATTCGGTATGTAACAGGTACAATAATGTAAGTTCATTACAGTCAGCTTCGGGTAAGATTAAAAAAAAAGAAAATAAATTTACTATTACCAGAACTAGCGCGACTACACAAAACGTAAATAATTGGATACAATGTTTGTATATGACTGTCAAAAATGAAAAAAAAAATGTTAACATTGAGCGAAGAATACATATCTAGGACAACAGATTTGATAGTGAAAAGTTAAGTGAATGTATTTCCTGCTTTCGTTATCGAACATGAGACACGAGTAAAATGAATAGTATGTTTCGTTATCGAACATGAGATACGAGTATTGGCTCATGTAGACCGTTGCAGGCCTTTGCGTAAGGTATGATAATCATCCACAACAGTTTATTCTCAACCAGCGTTCAAACCACAAAACGTACAAACATATGAACGTCAATCATCATTTATGAAATTGTTTAGTAATTTTAATACATCTTCTGAGCAATGCGTTCCTAAGTTAACTTTTATTCGGGTCTTATCAATTCTATTATTCTGGTCATTGAGATATTAGAGAACTTGCACTGGTTATATCATGAATTTCTATCTGTAGAACTACTTGTTTTGATCCGTATTTTGAACTCTATCATTGTACTTTCTTCTTTTATCATACATGAATACACCTTTGAAGGGTTCTGAAGCAACCGCGCCCGTTCCTAGCATTGGGTGACAGCCTTGTCTTATTTCCCTTCCTTTTTATTTGTTCAAATATGACGTGTCTCTTTTCCGAATTTCAAGCGTTGTTTTTGTAAGTGAATGTCCGTAGGTGGTATTTCTGTACTTTAAGTACCATCTGTCTTCTGGCATCCACTAAACCTTTCACTAACAAATCCATTGTCCCGTATGTATTCTTCATTCAATGTTAATATTTTTAATTTTTTTGGTTTTGTAAAATCAACTGCACAACAGCAACGAAATTCAAGATGATTGCTTTTCTGTGATTAATACTTAAAATACTTCCGTTGATCCATACTTGTAAAGTATTTTCTACTCTCTGCAAATACGTATTTGATCACAAAACAATATTGTCCAGCGTGTCTATATGGAGACAATGTATTTTTTGTTAGATTGGTATGTGGTGGAAATTTTAAACTCATAGGAATTTATAGAGATTTATGGAACCGATAAACCGGCGTTGACGGGATTCTTCTTGGATCTTCTTTTAATCAATAAATATTAAAGCTATCTACATTGTAAGATAGATATAATTTTTTCTTACTGTTTTTTTAAAACATACGTTCAGCATTCTAATTTTACGACTTCAGAGTAATACAAATTTTATTACGAAACTTGATTTATTTTGTGTTAAATTTGTATCACTATGGATTCATTATTAATACTATTATCATTTTGAGTTGTACCTTCAGCAGCAAGAATAAATAAATCGTTGGATGGAACCACCTTTTAGCAAGCGACGTTAACTTGTCCGTGAACAAACAAGTCAATCGAAATACCATCAATTAGCCTAACACACCACTTTGGAGAGTTAGGAGTATTTAACCCCCGTATGGTCTGAACTTGTATTTATACGGCATCATAACACTGTTTGTCTTAAAAACCACGAAATATGTTGATAAAATTCATCGATTTAATATTTTTACATGACCCTTCCTTCTCATTACACATAGGGATTCAAGGGCTGTTCGCACCCCCCTAATCACCATGCCCCCCCCCCAACATCGGAATTCATCTCAGCATCTCAGGTAAAACAATCCACTCGCAGAGAGCCGCGGCGATCGAATTATCGCTTCCGAGGCAAGACGCAACTGCAGCCCAGCTATGTCATTTCATTAAAACACCTGTAAAAATCTAAACTAACTTCGTCCAAATTTTACGGTTCAAAGACGTTTTTCTATCTTGGCTAAATGCGCAAATCAAAGAACTCATTAAATTTGATGTTGGTTGAATTTTTTTTCTTCTTCTTAATTTACTCTCTTACTTTGAAGTATTTCATCACTTTTATTTTTAATAACTTTTTTCCGATAATTTAGATTTAATCTAGGCCTTTGAAGATAGACATATGCTTTCGTGGACTCTTTTGTAGAATTCTTTCAGGTGAACAATAATGCCAGTCGTAGTTTTCACCTATCTCTAACCGTTTAGGTAGCGTAATCAAATATAATGGATATTTTCCTGTATTCATCGACATATGTCGTCAAAAATCACTTTATTTTTTTCATACATTTTCATAATAAAAATTATCCCATGTTCTTCCTAAACATCTAAACTATCTTTCACAAATTACACTAAAATATGTTCTGTGGGTTAGTCGTGAAAAGGTAGCAAACAGATACACACACTACTATATTTCGTATTTGTATGTTAGTGGATTCCATGTGTGTGAATATTGCCTTGAGACAGATTGACTTTTTTTGCCCACTGCGATATCTCTGTAATAGCTATTGTGACGTTCTTTCCAAATTATCATACATTCCTACTTCTGATGTTTTTAGTGTAATTAGACAGAATGAGTAAAACGTGGATCCGATATATCATAATTTATTTGATAACACACTACTCACGACCTTTCCAATGACTCACCACTTCCTTTATTCAATGTTTGACAAACAAGATCACTTTTTGTTTAACTTCTTGTCGTCTTGGTTCAGTCTGCAATGGTAATAGTTGGTCTCTTTTGAGGAATTGTAATTTATTCTTGACATGTGTGTCCTACATAATGATAATACTACGACAAAAAACCTCATCAATTCCTGCCGCCTTTTAATATTACGAATTTTTCCTTGAAGCTACCAAGCTTCTGTGCAGATTTTACCGTAATATAATAATCATTAGAAATGGTGGATTATCTGTCCTTGTATGTATTCCGGGCAGTTGAAATGTCAATTTATACAAATTGGCAATGAGCATGTTTCTTTGCATGGCATCATTGCTCATGTTTGAAATTAACTCCACCTGCTTTTCATATTGCAATTTCTTGTTCCAAATTTTCTTAGATATTGAGTCTTCCTCCGAGAGGTTACTTGCAATCTTCTTGTTCCACGATACATTTGGCCAACAAAGGTATAAATTGTCTATCTGACCGGCGTAGCTGCTATGCTCTTATTATGGAGAAGATAGCCTATCTACACATGTGGGTTTGCATTTATCCCTGATTCATTCAGGTCATGGACGACTAGCGATGTTACAAAGTTGACGTACTTCCTCGTACGGATTTCAACTTTTGTTTTGGAATGCGTTTTTAAACTCTATCTCATAATGGAAAAAATCTAGACTCTGCCTCTCTTCAAGGAGATAATAAATTAAGGTAATTCGAATGAAATAAAGTATAGTTGGATATCGGTGAGGCGAGACTAGTATTCATTTTTAAGAATAAATGAAAGATGTGGTGTTGTCTATTAGTAAAATATTTATTCAGATAGTAGTTTCGCCAGCTTAGATAGCATCTTCAGTCTGACAGTGCCTAGTTGAAATGGCATTGCTATTTTTCTCGATCGTTTATAGATGGGCCGACATAGGTGGCACCCATGATTCATACTTAATTTGCCAAATCACACACAACTATCAAAATTTTACAACCTTAAGCAAATCTCTATAATAAGCAAATCGTCTACATTTCGCATTGAAGGCCAAGTAAATTTTATATTAACACCAATTTTTGTTTATTAGAGGTATAAGTATATGTGCTGAGTATCCGATGTTATTTTTTTGTTTTTATTAGATTAGTGGAGTAAATATTACAAGACGCCCATGTGAAAATGATCTTAAAAAGAGTCCGTACTGGTCGTGGAACCCGGTTAATGCCATGGATTGATAGTTTTAGAAGTCGTTGAATTAAGTCAAATGATAATTATTAGTCATGTTATGAAACATATATTGTCTAGAAGAACGTCATCTTAAACAATATCTAAGTTAAAGAAATATATTAATTAATTCCTGAAAAGTGGTTACGCTATATTTCTGCTTATTCTCAACCCGTTACATCGGGTCTTACTTGACACATAATTTATTATGTGGACCAGCGAAGAGTCATTCTCATCAAAATCATTGCAGACTTTTGCAAGACACAAATATATATTAACTATTCATTTCTTCTTTTCTTTAATCTTCAAAATCAAAGAAATTTCTTCTCCAGTTTTAATACTACGCAGTTAACTACAATATGTATAGTGTACTAGAAATTTAATTCTCATTACCGTAGGTGTAGAGCCAAGGCTAATAAAAAAAGTGTAGCAATGAAAAATCAGGTGAAACGAATATGATAAGACGTGCCGATAAAACGTATTTATTACGATATATGTAATGTCATTTTGTGTAATTCAAGAAGGTGGGCCGGATATTCCTTAATGACACTTCTGTGGGTTCCTGGTTTCAAAAATCAAGCACTTTTTCCTTGAATATGTTCATAATACTTCTATGATTATATCTATGGCGGCTACGTCACAGCAGCTGACGAGGCTCTCCTCTCTGACAGTGTAATCTAAATAGGAATTAAGGATTCAAATGTACACGACACATGAACTCAATATTCATGAATATCATGTAGATGTTTCTGGTGATTATTAAATCTCAATGGGGATTAAAACGTGATAAGTCTTATAATGTCAAGAAATTCACGCGATGTAGTATAAACCAGGTGTCGAGATAAAAAACAAATAAACAAGGAAAATTATTATTTTTGCTTTGTATAAATTGCACTTTTACAATCGTTGGATGACTGCTCATTAAGTGCGGGGGAGAAATCGAGTGCCTTAATCTAATATAGTGGGCTTGTATAACCAGTAAAAACATTATATTGAACTGTAAAGAATATATGTTTAAAGCTTTTATAACTCTAGAAAAAAAAATTAAAATTGATTTACTAGGTTTAATAATACAATAGATTAATGCTATAACAGTTTTAAAATGTAATGTAATATAGTATTTTAACAGTGATACTAGTTAAGTCAATAAAAAGTCATGTAAAATATAACATTAAAGGTAATTTTTCTATAATATTTTTGATAAAAATTAATAGATTAATATGTTGCACTGTAAATGTGTATAAGGAAAAGGAATCTTGACTTCATTCTCGTTCTTGTTCTTGCACATTTCGTGATAAAGTAACATACCCATCAGAATACCCACTCAGGATTTTGAACAGAACGTTGAACTTTTCTTCCAGAATGTGATTTATGTAACAAGCTAATTCCTGTAACATGTTTAATTGAATGACACATAAAGAATGTCTTTGTGCTCTACTTTTCAAAAAACTGGAACATAAATACACAGGTATTTATTAAAAATATAAAAATTAATTAAAATTGTGAAACGTGTAAATATGCAATTTTGTATCAAGAGTTTGTTTTCAATTCGGAAGTCTATAGTATCGTTTTAATTTTTTGTTGCACTTTATCTAACCAGTATATTAGGAGGCTTTAGCGCATTTACATTCAAGAATGATTTGCAAGGCTCTTGAAACATGATTATTTTTCTAGTTTTTAACCAAATTTTTGTGTCTTACTTTTAAGTCTTATACCAAGCTCTTAATCCGAAAAAACTACTTCTTTTAAGAATTTTCAGACATCTCTGTGAAATAAAAAAAACTCTTATTTTCAAATTAAGTAGCAATTGCGCTTAGGTTATAAACATTGTAAATCAAGTGCATCGACAAGTAGCGGAACTACTTTAAATATGAATGAAATAAGATTACCTTGCTCGCATAACCACCCCCTCCAATATTTCAGGATTGATAATTACTCGCATATATCGTTTCTCGTACGTTTCATATCATATAATATTTTATTTTTTGGGTATTTAAGTACATAGTCAATTCACAATTAAAAATTCTTTTGTGACTTTTCTATACTCACTATGAATTTTTCATCATTTGTACCGCTATCACTCAGGCAAAATGGTACTAAGAAAAAGGTTTATCGAATATTCCCAATTACTTTTCTATCGAATATTTCAGTTTCATGTTTTTGTCAACCAAAACGAGCAATTAATGTTGCTTTTCATCTGGTGAGAAGAAAATAAGTAAACAAAACGTGAAGTTCGATTTAGTCAATTTGGAAACTTAGAAACATATTTTGTTTTTTGCAGAGATTGTGAAAAGAAAAATTAAAGGCAAAATTAAATTTCACACATTACACCCTAGTACTTTTGGCATGAAATACCATAAACATGGAACTACTGAGTAGAGAAATATATATTTGCGGGGGGAGGTGTTATGCGGGAAAACTTATATCTAGACTGTATCCCAATGTCTTTGGGAGGATAGAAGAAGAGGATATCTAAGGGATAATGACTTCCCTGATCGAAAAAAAAAGTTAGTAAAATAATTAGTAATAATTCTTAGTAGTAAGTCATAATCCCTGAACAACTTCTGAAGAAAATCAATTCTAATACCGTAGATTCTCTTTAGCTCCCTCGTCCTTTCATCCTTTGTCATATTTGAATAGTCTCTATGACAAGATTTTAAGTAATTCATCTCCTCGGTTTTCGTAACACTTGCTTCATCAGTGTTACATGACCCTTTTGCATTAATATTACTAATGTTTGATAGTACATTCTCAGAAGCTGACGCATCTTCTTTGTTCGTGAGACATTTTTTTGACAGATTTTCTTCCGTTATTAATACATTCCTAGTTTGCTCATCTAGGGAAGGAAATTGAAGAGAAATATTAAATTATTAGCGATTAAGTGAGATGATAATAATAAATTTCATTGTAATACATACCACGTAAACATTCTTTTGATTTCTCAACAAAATGAATTCCATATTTTGACAACTTTCTTTGAAGACTCGGATGATCTATTACGTTATTCATGTTTACGGATTCGCATTTTTCGTCAAAAATTATTTGTGTATTTTGATCTAGATACGAAGAGGCGAGAACAGTACAATTATATGTATACTAGTAGGTAATACATATTATATAAATACAAATTATCTCTTGAAGTTTTTTAAACCCATAAAAATTCAATAAAAAAGTAATATTGATTAAAAGATTCGAAAACTCGATTCTACAATCTTCCCAAGTATTTCCGCGATGAAATGTTTGATCAAATTTTCCGTTACGTGCAGTATCTGTAACTTCACTTTCTAATAATATAATTCAATATTTAAAAGAAAATTCTTTATCTTTTGCTTGCTGTATTCTTTTACCCTAGATTTTGTATTTTCATTATTAATTATTACTTCGAATGAATGTATTGAAAGAATGAATAACTGGTAGAATAGAAAAGTCTACACACATTACCATTTCTTAAAATATAACATTGAAGGGAATAATGTATTATGAAATAAAGAAAATAACAATGTACTCCAAATAAGTTACCTTTTTTTGGAATAACAATTTCTTTATTCAGTGTAGTTGTAATTATTTTTTTGTTGCAATCCGATATCGTCGAATCTTTTCTTCTGTGAACAACGATGTACGTTTCTGAGTACCCAAATGTGTAAGGATCATCGTTCATGTACGCCTCCACTTTCAAACGTGGAGAAAGATCGCTGTTGGGATATGCGTCAGAAAATTCAGCTCGTGGATTTTGAAAATTTTTAATTTTATGATCATTTATATGTCTAGGAATCTTATTGCCTCTATTTGAGTTTGGAGTCTCTCTGCTTTTGAAGCATTTGGTATATGATGAATTAGCATCACTTTTCTTTTCTGGGGAACCTTCACCCATTTTGTTCTGTTTAATTTTTGATATAAAAATTAAAGATGATTCCAATCCGAGCTGTGTCCGTTTTTGGCTCTCTTGGTCACATTAAAAAGGAGAGAAGATCAGTAAATCAGTAAATCCCTTTAATACTCAACATATAGTTCATATCTCTAGGAAATATGTTTGAAGCACATATCATGTATATGATGTGTTTTCAATATTTCTTCCTTCTAGTATGTATTATTCACACACACAAAATTTATATATATATAATTTTATTTCGATATTTACGTATTCCAACTTTTTACCTAGGTCGGCGTCAGTGTTGTGATCGATTTCACGAAACTCGTTCCGTAAGTCACAACCTTGGGTATCTGTTTCCTTGAATTGAGAACAATACTTTTGAAGACATGCTGCAAAAAATTGATATTTTTTATTCATCAAAAAGGAGACGCAGGTAATTACTTTCAAATGTGAAAACTATTATGAAATTATAGTAAAAAAATGTGAAGGATATAGGCAAATAAATAAATAAGGATAGTTCAAGTGCTTTGAAGAACGTATACGCACGGAAAAATTGTATATTTGCGTCTAACCCGCAATAGAAAGATCTAATATAATTGAAATCGATGGCTGCGGTAATGGTTTTTCATGCTTCGTACAATGTTTCTCTTCACACACTTAATGAAAAGATGGGATGTGAATACCCCACTTCACTTTCGTGAAATATGTCAATTTTTTATTATTTACTACAGGACTTGTAATCTTAACAGAAAACATTCTATGAATTCTACAATACTTTTATTTTCTTCGTATGTAAAGAATTCATGTACATCTATATGCACTCTTAAAAGAACATGCTCTTTTATGAAACATTTCAGTCATATTTTAAATTTAAGAAAGTTTTTTAGAATTTTTATTAAATTGAAATAAATGCCGATTAATTCAAACACGAGTAGTTATGTCTTCAAATTACATTTATATCCATTTATTCACATGTGAACAAAACGTGCATTTTACTTCAATGTCTTTACTTCAATCAATTAAATAAAACATTTCGTGCTGCAAATCTGTTTAGGTACTTGTACAAAATTTTAATTGTTTAAGATAGATTTTGCGTTTAGGTCACTTAGAGGAAGGCCTGGCAAGGTGGGGTAGTTAAGGATCAAAGCTCAATAATTCATAGGGTTTCGTAGTTTAAAATCATATTTATCCTTAATCAGTCATTTCGGTACCAGTCTTGCATAATTACGTGAAATCAGGAGCATCTAACCATCGCAATAGTCATAAAATAACAATTTACAGAAAATTCGATATTTTTATAGTATTAGAAAATTATGTAGGGTTTTTGTATATGTCAAGATGGGGTACTCTCATTCTCTATTCTAAGGAAGACAAATTATGTCTCGTTTCAGCATCCTCGACATCAACACCTGCGCGGTCACAATATGGCCTCTTAAAACACAAAGCTCTCTAACCTTCATTGGAGTCTGTTTATCGTCCTGAACAATAAAGGCATGGAGGGTTTTCTGTTTCATCAATATACATCTCTTTTCAGAAGACTTCTTTGCTTTAGATTTTGCGTTTTACCTCCTTTTTTCAGTCTAATTTTCTTTTTTCTCTTACCCTTTACACTGTACCCTGCCTTGCCCGTTGATCAGTTTTGAAATTTAAAATCAAATAGAAAGTTGATAACGAATATTTTATTAAAAACAAATTTTTGCCTCTTATTGCAATCTACTGACGATAAGATTTACGTAACTGACGCAGCAAACTCACAAGTTTTAAATATTTTGCACTACCAGGCGTATAATAAAGAAATCTAATTCAAACGAGCCAAATTACTGTTTTTGCAATAGCAAAAACAAATGACATGCGGTCATGCTGGTACTCGCATGACTGAGAGCTGCCATACCGGAGAGTAGTAAGGCGTTGGAGCGAACATGATCGATTGATTCAAATAACGTGAGTAGCCTAGCACCCCATTTGGCCCGATCTTAACTTATATCTATTTAAGTAGTTAATTTTTGTAAAAGGTCAAAAAATCTTAATAGTAAATTGATATAAAGTGTGCATGCTAAAAATTCGAATATCTATAATATATAGTAAATTTTAAAGCTTTATGATTTTCAACATTTAGAATTTTACCAGAATGGGTAAACTGAAATCAATCAACCCACCAACTTGATTAGAAGTGGTATGATTTGTGATAAAATGAAATGATGGAATCAAGTAATAATTGTATTCAAGGAATCGTTTCACGTAGATGACTACACTTAAGCCCTTAGGAAATTTTCCATTGTGTCATAAGCTTGAGAAAACTATTATCTAAAATTTTATATTTTAATATACAATCCAATGGGAAATTTACAAACGTATTTCAAAGTCTATCTGAAAATAAAATCTATTTGAATACGATCATAAATTAGAAAATAATTCGGTGCATCACACATTCATTACTGACATAAATGTGTTTAAATTAGAGGAACGAATTTTGTGTATCGCCTTGCTTGAAACTCATAAAATCCTTTCATCTGCCCTTTAATGTTTGCATCTTTAAGTAAACACTTACAGGAAAGAAAAAAAAAATTCAAAATACTTCATAAAAATTAATCGTTATGTACTTGTTGTTTTACTGCTTTGGAAATGTTCATTGTTGTGGTTGCTCTTCATGTTGGTTAGATTTTTACAATTTTTCTTATTGATTGCCATTTTGTCTTTCTGTATTTCTTTGTAAGACTTATAATAATTATTATTTCTTTTTATTTCATTCCGAGCCAATGAATCTAAAATATAGAATACACCGTCTTCTTCATTATTTTTTTTGGAATTAGAGCGCATTTTAGGAGACCAAAATTCGTCATTATACGACCTGAAAGAAAAAATGT
Source organism: Laupala kohalensis (assembly GCA_002313205.1). Lineage (NCBI taxonomy): Eukaryota > Metazoa > Arthropoda > Insecta > Orthoptera > Trigonidiidae > Laupala > Laupala kohalensis. The sequence goes on along the minus strand of NNCF01128498.1, from coordinate 93,347 downwards.
TCTGATTTTCATCTTTCATGTTATTTTCTCTGGTTATTTCACTCAATTGAAAATCTGGAATTTGTAAAATTCAACATTGCTAAATGATAAATTGATGAACTATACATTGAAATAATATTATTTACACACACACACACACACACATATATATATATAACGATACCCCCACTCCGACAAGTTCTTACAGTATTAAGACGACGTAAAAATATATTTTGCTAATTTTACATTTATAAATGAAGTATTTCCGCAAGTGGTATTTATTAACAGAGATAATGGACTAATAAACCAGGAATAAATAATTATCACAGAAGCTAATCGACTGAATGATTTTACTAGCTCCATCACATGCAGGCTAGTATGTAAAATCACTTATTACCTTCCGCTCAATTTCATAAACGAAGTTGAAACATCCATTTGACTTTCCAGTATAAGAAATTCACTGCCGCAACATATCTTATCTCTATCGTTAAAGACAAAAAAATTGAATTAGAGTACATTATTTCTCACAAAACGTGTATTACCTCATAAACATTAATAAAACCAGTACGTTGCAAAAATGTTGCAAATGTTTGTTAACTTTGCAACTCATTTTTTCAAACCTTTTCAGTCCTTTGATCCAAACACGATCCAGGAAAGAACCTGAGTCAAAAGGTCATGTATCTGTGTTGCTTTGGAAGCAGGTGTGACCCCAT
>NNCF01128498.1:63692-87177 GCA_002313205.1 Laupala kohalensis | reverse complement strand
ATATATATATATATATATATATTATTAATACAAAATTTACACTTTCCATTGCGAACTTAGTCCATCATAATTAGAACGATGTACTAAGAATTTACCTTATTATGGCTCTGTCTAGAAGATTAGGAGTTTGTACTATACCTTCAGATAATAGGTCATGAATGTTCAAATTTTCTGAGTGATTTATTTGTTGAATAAAGCTGTGATTTATTCATTTTGAGACAATATCTGACATGATATTCTCAAATGCGCCACTTAAAAGTTTTGTGATATTTGTCACGTCAAGTTGTAGATGGTATTTTCTTCCTGAGAGAGAAGGGAGATTGCATTTGCTTCTATGAAAATAGATGATGAATAAACGAGGCCTTGGAGATCTCACGTCGTTTGACACGACCCAGAAAGAAGCACAGTTCCTTCAGAGCAGCGGAAGCGATAACATCGTTTGCCTCTGCCCTGTGAAGACGTGGAACTTGCTACGCTTTATATGAGTGGTCAAGTCATTCAATCAACTTGTGATAAACTATTATTAAGTATTCGACAGTGAGAGCATTTATTGGAAGAATCTTAAAGTGTTTTCTTTTAACGCGATTGTGCGGGAATCGAAGTACTGAATAGTAATTGCTAGTGACAGCTGGTGTGAAACAGTCAGCTGCCCCGTATCGGAGAGGATAATCATCTTCAACATGCAAATTCGACCCAAATCCAAGATCAGTGTAATGCAGGCGAAGTAATACGCAAGGCAATGTACGTCCTGTACAACCAGGGAGACAACACAGAAGAAACCTTATCGCAACCAGAAATTTTTAACAGGTATGGCGCGCCAGCAGACACTACAGTTGAGCTCGGTACAAAGAGAAGAATACAAAATTATGAAGACTTAAATAATCAGAGTAAACGTCAAAATACAGATAGTGCAAAACAATTACTTAGTAATCATTCACATATGGAGGAAATCGTTGTTACAAACATTCCAACCGCTAATAAATATGCATTGTTAAATTCTGTGTCAAATGAAGTGCAGGAATAGCAAGAGAAACAAACAGTTATTCCCCCAATTTTCATTCATAATGTGGAAAACTATAAACTACTGTTAAATAATTTAAAAGAGATTACTAATAAGTCTTTTGATACCAAATTATTTAATAAATCAGTTAAAATCAGTCCATCAACTATTGAAGTTTTCAGAAAAATTATAATTTTTTGTAGGAAAGAACAAATAGGGTTCTATTCCTTCAAATACCCATCATAAAAAAAACTAGAGAAGTTATAATAAGGGGTATTCCAACGCACTACGAGGAAGACGAGGTTAGGTCAGAATTAAAATCCTTAAATTACCCTATTACTAAAACATCTAGACTTTATCAAAATAAGATTCCAATTCCATTATGTGCAATTCAGGTTGTAAATAACGCAAACATCACAAAGTTATTCAAACTTGAAAAATCTGTTTTGTGTTGTTGTCAAAGTGGAACACTGGAATAAGCCTAAAAATCCCATTCAATGCAAAAACTGCCAGCGTTATGGTCACTATTACAACAATTGTAATACAGTGCCCAGATGTGTTAAGTGTTTAGAATTTCTCAAAATGTTACATTTCTCAAAATGTTCCAAATCTAGTGATACACCTCCGAGATGTGTAAATTTCCAAGGAATGTACCCAGCAAATTTTAAGAAATGTCCAGTTTTAAGGCTAAACCGAATACCTTCCTCTCTAATCACACAAAACACAAACACCTTTAGATCTAAACCTCCCAACTTCACAACTGAATTCCCTCAATTACCAGACCACCACCAAGCGAGGCCACCTCAACGCAGTGATATGTCGTACACTCAGATAGCTAGCCAAGGCAAAACGTCAAATTACTCAAGCGCTATGTCACTAAAAAAGGAAGATTTAGTTAGAGAAATCGTTACAGGTCATAAAAGCAATTATGCCTCAGATCCAAACAATAATTCAATCCACTATTCAAGCAATCCTACCCCTAATAGCAGGAAATGTTTTTCAAATAAAACAAATTTAATTTGTTAAACTGGATTGCAAATGGTCTAATAAGACAGAAAGAAGAATTCACACACTTCATAAAATATTATAACATTGATATAGTGTGTGTGTCAGAAACACATCTAAATACCTCGAACAAGTTCAAAATACCTTCGGGAGGTGTAGCTATTATAATTCGCTTTTCCTTACAACAGTATCAAATTCAAAATTTTTCAAATACTCAAGATACAGGAATAACTGTAAATCAGGAAAATGCACTGAATATAACTATCAAATGTATTTACAGACCCTCTAGCAAACAATTTAAAGAAAATAATATACTACCGCATCTATCGGGCCAATACCCTGTGCTTGTGTGTGGAGATCTTAATGCAAAACACACAGCTGGGGTTGTAAATCAACCAATAAAGCAGGCAAAAGCTGAAAGTACTAACAACGTCACATAATATCTTAATACATTCTCCTAACTCACCAACTCATTACCCATATAACAAGAAATTCAATCCTGATATATTGTGACACTGCTTTAAAACTATTTCAACACACCCTACCATAGTTAAATTCTGATCATACGCCAGTTATAATCACATTTAACGCTAATATTCTACTTAAGCCAAATAGGTCTCAAATGATTAAGGGAACAGTAAATTGGGTAAAATTCCGTACACTAATGAGAAACAAATTGAACATACCCACCCATCTAGATTCTAGTGAAAAAATTGACATGTCAATAACTATTCTGACATCAACAATTGAAGAGTCTTTAAGTAACTCGTACTTAACGACAAATCGCGACTTCACAATGAAAAATAAACAAATACCAGGCTTTATACAAAACGTAATAAGAAGGAAAAGGCTCCTTAGACGATCGTGACAAAAATACCGCTCTGAAGAAAATAAAAGAAGTATCAAACGACTAGGGAGACTAATTCACAAACACCTAGAAAAATTTCGGAATAAAAGTTTTCAATCCTCAGTGGCCCAAAATCATCCTGCCTCTCGAGCGCAATGGATAGCAGTGAAACGCATATCTCGTGAACAACAAAACATACCGCCATTAACGGATCAAATAAGTTTGGCAGAGTCTGATATTAATAAAGTAGATTATCAACTCACATTGCATCTTCTTTTGTTAATAATCCCATTAAATTCATAAAATTTAACGACAACATCGTTGAAGAAATACGAAACACCGAATTCACTGCCGATCTTCCAATAAAATTCATTTCTCCCAAAGAAATAGAGCAACAAATAAAAGCCCTCGGTCCGAACAGATCTGCTGGCCATAACCAAATTACAAACAAAATCTTAAAAGAAATGCCAAAGAAAGCAAGCACATATATTTGCGCAGTATTCAATGCACCACCAAGAATAGGTTACTTTCCCACAACCTGGAAACATGCAGAGATAATACCAATCCACAAACCAGGAAAAGATTTAAGTTCTCCAAAAAGTTACAGACCAATATCACTTCTTCCCTCGATCAGTAAAATATTTGAAATACTTCTAAAGAAAAGACTCAACAAACTCTTAACCGAAACGCATGCTATCCCGTCCGACCAATTTGGATTCCGAGAAAGGCATTAGACCACTCACCAAGTTCTCAGTTTAACTGAATTCATTGCCAAATCTTTCGGGTCTAAACAATACACCCTGTTTTCTTAGATATATCAAAAGCCTTCGACAGGATCTGGCATGAGGGCTTACTCTATAAAATGAGACTGCTAGGAATACCCATGTACATACAGAATATAGTTAAAAGTTTTTTAACATAGAACTTTCTCAGTATGTGTATTGCAGAGGTACTATACTATAAATTGCCGATAATTTAAAATATTAGAGAAGACTCCAAAGGTCATATGGACAAAATAAATTTACTAATTTCGGAAAAGCCAAAGACGTTATGGACAGAACGAAAAGTAATTTTTATTTTGTGATAATTGTAATCTTAAAGAAGTAAAGCAAAAGGAAAATAAATTTGTTTGGAAACATAAATTTAATTCATTCTATTTCTCCTTCAAAAGATGTAGTTTCTGCCAATCGTGAAAGAAATGGGGACAATTTCTGTCATTTAAAGTAGGAAATTTACTATCTAAGCTACTCGAGAAAAAAATAATTTTTTAATGTTTCGGTCTCCAATATTTCGTCTTTCTTCTCAAAAATAAAATATTTTTCCTGTACTTCTGAGGGTTTACTTTATTCTTTTATAAAACGTATTCTGAACTTATATATATTTTATCACGCTCAGAGCTTCTTGTTTTTTCGAAGGTTTTTTTGTGCGGGCGGACCACCGGATTAATTTAATAAACACAACATATTAAATGCAGGAAATTAAACCGACAAAATTCATATTGAGTAATATTTTTGAAAGAAAAGCTAAATAAAAAACAAACACATGAATGGTATCTACAGATCCACGAACTCGGAAACTGTGTAAAACTTTTATAAATGCACAGCTTCAGGATTTTTCTTCAAAATCACTGCCCAGACGAGATACTGTTGTAAAATTACATATAAACACCGGAAAAACAAGTTGCACGGTGAAATGTTGAAGAACGAGGTTACTTCTATATATTATATTGTTTAAGTAAATTAAAGAAGTTTCAGTTTCGTTGAGATAATGGACAATCGCCCCATTAAAATACAGCAGTTGTGACATTAAGTCTCGGTATTGTAAGCAGAGAATCTTACAATATATATTTTTTTGTATTTTTATTTCGTCCATAATCTTTTTGACTACTGTGTGCCCGTAGACCACAGTGTGCACCTTGTCACCCTGTATTTTATATCAACCTCAATGTAGAATAAGTGTGTTTCTCTCCTTTCCCTAATTTTGAAAAACAACAAACATTTTAATGAATTATCATGTTGGGAGAAATGATGACGCGATGACTCGCCGTTCACGAAGAAGGTTTATTTCTAGCTGAGCACTACAGTCGTATTATTGATTCTTGAGTTTGAGCTTAAATAAGTCGTTAACTACGTCTATCAGTGCGACTTAAAATTTATACAGTATCTTATTAAAATATTTTGCAGGTATAAAGAAAATAGTACCGGATTTCTACTCTTTCAATCGGAGCGCTAATTTTGAAAATTTATTGCTTAAGAACCACTGGTCCGGTCACAACAAAATTTTAATATAACTTTAAAAAAACTTATTGTTTAAAGGTTTAGTGTGTTTGAATCTGATTGGATGTAAAACAGAAAAGTTCTTTTCCATTTAGCACATCGTTTTCCCGGCTCTGAGTCGTCGTAAGAGAACGAAATTGGTCTTGTTATGAATCTGATGGTAATGTTGGAGCAAAGGAGTGGGAGTAAGTTTTAAATAATATTTTACCTACATGCTATCAACTATTTTTGTTGAATAATATTTGTCTGTGGGCAAGGAGCAAGAGTGGTGTTGCGAAGGGCGGGCTTGTGCGATGCAGCCGCGTTGACCGGCTCGCTACGCGCTAACGGTACTACGGAAGAAATGCATCGGGGACACACTGATAAAGTGACAAACATTATTAGGAAAGTCATGGACTAACATTAGACATGCCCTTTGTTGACCTTATTGTGATAAACGTGAATGACAGTTTATCTGAATTATCTAATAGTTATTATGAAGATAATGACTGAATTCTCATGAGGTTTGTTTATTTGTAAATATTTTACATATGTCAAAATTATAAACATGAAGACTATATAGTGAAGTAAATACTTTATAAATATCTTATAAATAGCAGACAACGGCTATACAACCAGCAAATTTTTTTTAATCCTTTCATTGAAGTTCCAAAACCTTTATGAGAAAAGGTGATTGGAGATGGGAAACATTAATTTAAATTTGAAGAAACCGATGTATTTTAATACAATGTACAACTAAAACATGAGGCTGCTACTGAGACAGAACATTGAAGCAAGCGAGTGTCAACGCGGCAGCACCGCACAAGCCCCACCGCTCGTTACTCCACACGTTTGCGCACAGACAAACAAATATAAATCAATATACAATAGTTAATAGCACGTAGGTAAAACATAGCTGAAAACTTAGTCCCACATTATCATCTAACTTCATTCTTTTACGACCACCCAGTATCTAGAAAACGTTGATGTTGAATTGATAGAACTTCTGTATTTTGCCAGTATACAGTCTCCTTGGTTGTAACAATACAAGCAACTTGTAGCTGGACATATAGAGGGATAGGGAGAGAAGCGACAACTCCAACAAAATTCCACGGAGTATAGAGAAAATTCTAAAACTTCGACGGATCTTCTGAGCGCGTATCATAATCTAATAGGCAAATTCCGTGACAAAAATGACCACCCTTTGATTTTGTTTACGTTGGTTTCTCAAGCGAAAGTAATATTGATAAAACTGTTTCTCTAAACTTATTTCAATATTTTAACTTAACCATCATTAATTTCATTTTAAACTTAAAATTTAAATTAGACCCTAATTTTACGTACATCTAACATGTTAGTATGAACTGATTTGTGAATTCTGTCCAGTTTTACCCAGTCGGTCGTTCTCTAATCTTTAAGGCATTCACATCTCTCTGCAATGTGAACAAAATGGCGGTTACCTAACTCTTCCCGTTATACTAATGGGGGTGTTTCAGGGGACCCCTATCAGATGACGCGACGTCCAAGTCGCTTCTCTCCCTTATGAAGAACTCTAGCTGGACAGTGACGCTTTCAAGTGGTAAGCGAGTTTCACTTCTTTTAGTTGAATATACTACCTACTTGACATATTCTGTTTACATCACAAGACCTATTTGATCATACTAGGAATTATCGTATGTACTAGAACTTCCCACATTACTTTTGAACTCACGCGAAACCTTGGGAATGTCTGTAGCGCTATGGCGAAAGTGTGAATGATTGTAGAGTATTGAATCTCAAATTAACCTCAAGATAGCACTAGTGTCATTCCTACCATTGTATGGCGCAAGAATCAAACTTTCCTGCGACGTGGTCCGGTTTCCTATTACCCTCCCCGAGAAAGCGCCACAGACATCCCCAAATAGTGAGTGCGCTTTCCATAATATTTATTTGTGATATGGGATGTTCTTATATGAACGATAATCAGTCGTATTATCAGTAATGGAGAAGTTCATACGATGAAGGATGTCGTGAGTTAGTTATACTCGCCGGTAGATAGAGGCGTAACCGTCGCTAGCTACAAGGTCAACATAGGGAACTTGTATGATATTCTCAACTAAATGAGATTAGACTGTAGGTCTATTACGTCACTGATCTCTCTATTAATCTCAGATCGCAGAAAAATAAAAATAAAATCGTTCTCACATTATGGGGATGTCTGACGCGCCGTGCTGGCTCCCTGGGATAGTGGTCGGATACCGATAACATCGTGAGAGAGTTTGATTCTAGCACCAAACAAATGATAGAGATGACATATTTGCCATCTTATGTTACCTTCGAGGTATATTCAGCAGTTCAAATTCTCACCGTAGCACTACAGACATTGACAAAAGACACCTCGAGTTCAAAACGCGATATGCGGAGGTCGTGTACTTAAGCTCATTAGTTGCATTATCAAGTAGGCCGTGATCTGTTGTACTTATTTCAAGTACTACTTACGTAACAATATTATTGACAATACAGAACAGTAAACAAACAGTAATTGTTTGTTTACCGTTTACAATTCCAGTATTTGCATTTGCGAATTATAATTTGCGTATGTATTCGTGTTGCGGTATGCATATCGTTTATATTTTTATTTACGGATTGTAATTATGTGTGATAACTGACATAGTGAGCCACTTTGAGTTGCCATTTAGCAAACCGTTGATTCATAAAAAGGTCAGATGCTGTTCGCGGGGGGCAGCAATGGCAGCGGCATACGTCGTTTAATCAAGTAAGCCAAATTGTTTCTCTGAGTATCTTACGTCTCTCCTTTCCGTCTCAGTTCATTTTGTACAATTATTTGTTTGTTCATAGAGGCAAGTAAACTTGTTATATGTCAATTTCTAAAAACAGTTGGCTAAAGAGGGAGAAAGACTCCCTCATATTCCGAACTACGAAAACATGAAATTGCATTCTAACTATACAGCGGAAGATAACTTGTGAGTCCAATTTCATGAATTTACTATTTAATATATAGGGAATATGTGAAGTGTTGAGTGTTTTAGACAAGTGATTAAGATTAATGTTTTGGTTCGGACGTGTGCATAAAAATGAATCCCCGCAACCCAATGTACTCATCCTATTCTCCTCATCCAAATCGTGTTTAGGTAGAGGAGCAGTACACATGCTTGACGCTAGCCATGAGATATAAAATAAATAAAAAACAGAATAATTAAATACTTTTTATCTGTTTGAGAAGAAAATTATTTAGGTTTTTATTGGAGAGTTCTTGATATTGCGTCACAAGTTTTGACACTAAAGGGTGTGCGCGTTGTGCGTGGATTATAAATATCAATGATGATGCTATTTGTCTGGTTTATAAGCGCTGTGACTTCTTTTTATAAAATAAGCTACAACGACGATAGAGTTTTCTGATTAACCATCCAATGACTCACTTAATCTGACCTCAATAAACTCCATAAATATTTAAATTCATCCGATAGACACTTTTTAGTATTTGGAATTTATGATGAGACTCAGTACAATGTTTTAAAAGGAAATTTAAGTTCGTTTATTTTTTACCAATTTCTTTATCAATACGGAAAATTTTAAATTACTCAAAGAATTTTTAAAATTAAAAATAGTTTTTATTTATCCATGATATACTTTATCATATTACAAATTATCGTATTTTGTATTTGTATTCAACTTCCCCTTACTCTAAGATAATCGTATCCACAATTTAAGGATATCTGTAACGCCCTCCCATTGATGGTTGTTTGAAACCGAACCACTTTGCAGGGTAGTTTGATTCTAGTGCTATACAAAAAATAGCGAAATCATAATTGATAAGGATGCCACGAGAGCTGTCTAGTTCATTCTTTGGAGAGACTTTACACAGGAATAGTTCATATTCTTACCATAGCGCCTCAGATATCCCCAAAACTTGGCACAAGTTCAATGTGATATGGGAAGGTCGCATATATCAATTAAAACTACATCAATTAAAATTTTCACATGATATAATGATTGCGTAATAGTTTTGACCTCTGCAAGTGCCTAAAGAATGAAGTGAAAATTTCAAAGGTAGCTGTTTCCCGTTCTATTGGAATGAACCGTCCTGGGAGACTATTCACTCACAACAAATCTCCTTCCAACTTTTGTTCTGTGTAAATTATGCAATTAGTTCTACTTGAGTATTATTATTAAACGTACATTAATAACAATACGCATATTAATTTAGAATTAGAATATTAATTTGTGGACAATTTTCGTCAACTGGGTCACGTTTATATGGACTACTCGGAAAATCGTATTCAAAATAACTTTGTACAATAATATGTATAGTAATAAGAACTCATCTACATTTTCGGCCCTTAAATTCAATCTACAATTTGCCACAGCTATTTTCTTTTCTTATTACTTAAAACTGTTTTTAAATTTCTCTTTAAACGATTTCAAATATATTTATCTAATTATTTATTTTTTAAGGAATTCAAATATACATATAACTTTCAGATCGCATATAACTTTCAGATCGCATATTTCCTTTGGTGATAATTCTAATATACAAAAAAACATTGCTTGTATTTGATCCTTAATATCTCATCAAGCACCGCTTATTTTTTTATTTTCTCAGCTCAAATAGCATTTTTTAAAGTAAATTTTGGGAAAATAAAAATTGTTTTGTGTGTCGACAGGATTCAGGTCGACATTTAATAGAACAAATAATATATTTAATGTGTTGCTTAATCATAGTTCTTTCTGTATTTTTCTGTCTTAGGAGAACTATTTGAAAAATTGTAGATTATGATTCTATGGTAAACTGATTAAGAAGGAAACAGTATTCTCACACTAATTTCACGAGTGGGTGAAGTATTTGATTGAACATTAAGTATTTTGATTTCTCAGAAATTTCTAATGAAGTAAATGTACTTATAAATCTTGTTAAAGACAAACTCAAATTTGAAGGAAAGGAATTTCCAGTATATATTTAAAAAAAAGTGATAAAAAGGGGGGGATTGTGGTAAATTGTCGATCGTATTTTCAGGGCTGAAGATTTGAGTGCGATACTCTTCCCCACTTGATGTGGAACTTCTTTGTATTAATGTTTTGAAATAACATTGAAATGTTCAGACGCTAAAATTGTATTATGATACATTGCTAAAAATTACATAAGTTAAAATGAGATTCTGTTGAAAAATAATAATTACATTTTTAAATTAAGAGTATGGCGATGCTTCTACAAAGCTTTTTGTGTTTTTGTTTTTGGAAACTATTTCTTTAATGATATTGTGGTTTTAATATATCAATATATTGCCTAGTTCCCTACAATGTCAGTACCCCAAGTTCTAATTTGTTTTGTATGTAACCTTTCTGTGTTCTATAACCCTCTTTGTCCATATTAACTTTTCGTCGGAATATGTTGCGTGTCACCTTCATGGTGCAGTATTTTTAAGGACTGGCAGTGTTCATATCATGCGATCTATCATCTTCAGTATTATAAAAGTTTGCATGCTTTTATTTACCTCCAAATCCTGAGTTAGAATGTTAATTTGTCAATGATGTTTTTTTTTTGTAATGTGTATTTTATTACGTACAAAAAGGAGAATTCTTTTGACTTTTTCAAATGTTGAGATATGTTGAATCCGGGACATGTACCATATTTTCATTTGTTTCGTTTCAGTCCAAGATACTTTGTCGGTTTTACCTTAGACGACTGAATGTAGTTATAATTGCTCGATACTTTATCCGTAGCTTATCCTAAATTTATATTTTATGAACTGTCTCTTCTGATATGTATTGTTCATAACAACAACTTTCTCTGACAAGAATTCTATCATTATTTACAGTCTACTAGATCTTGTTCCAAGATATGAATTGTATTAACACTTATTTCTGCATTGATCACATTTCTTGGGTGTGAATTCCCTTTTTCATTTCCTGTATTTTTCCTCTATAGTACGCCTTGCGTGTTTAACAACTTATCTTGTAAACTATAGTTGTTTCACTCAACATATCCCATCTTTTCATTTCTTTTAAGATTATATATACTAGTAGTGTAAAGGCACACAAAGTGGAAATTTTTTAATCAGTTATAGAAATATTCTAAACACAAATGTTTTGGAAATATATACATATTAAAATAAAATATTGCATATTTTTTCTAGCCGATCTTGTTATGTTCTCTTTTTATTTTGTTCATCTTGTATTATATGTTCTGAATTATATCTCCTGTTTTATTGTATCTCATAATACATTTTCGAGGGTAAAAATTTGCAAAAGTACATTTGTTCAAGTTTCTTATTATTCTGAAAATATCATTTGAATGTTCTCTTCTCTTGAAAGATAATTTGATGATATAATCCTGTAATGTTTCCACATAAATCAGAAATTCACTCAATTATGTAAAAATGCAGTATGTAAGTGCAACTTTTTGTGGTATATTAATTTTACTAGTTTACGAATTAAGAGTAAAAGTAAATAAAATAAAAGACCGCACATTTATCTCCTCCAAGCATTAATTAAACATGAGAACGTGGTTCAGTGTTTCAAAAAGAGGAGATTCATATCTTCAGTCTTGGAATATGTTTCATTATTTACAATAATATCCGCATAGTAGCTGTGAACATTCATAGGAAGTTTGCAATGACTTTCTCCGTACTTACAAAACTGTACTCCTACGTTTTTATCCAGGTGGCAGTTAAGCCAATTATGTTGAACCCATCTTGCTGTCATCTTGATAATTATTTTACTTTACAAAATTTGTAAATGGAGTATTTCATGACGCACCAGATAAAATATTAGAATATATAGAGCTTAACCTTTGCTGAGAACTCATAAAGCTATAAAAATTTAAGTCGATGTCATCCATTCCCACTTACATTTATTGACTAAAAGACTGTTAACAGTGTTAAATGTTCAGATTTTTGCTCTGTCGAAAAATGGTTCATATCTGATTTCCAGTTGCATGTGCTAATTAGCTAGTGACTAAAAGTTGAAAATACAAACGGTTTCATATTTAAACGGTTTCATATTTTGTTATTTTTATTACCCCTTTAAACGGTTTCATATTTTGTTATTTTTATTTACACGCTAGTAGAAAGTTTTCACGAAATGGACTCAAGAGTTAATATTGTGACTTAAGTTTGGTTCATTTTACTTTACGTTGTCGATACGACTTGACGGCAACTTATCCGTTATCAAACTCAAAAGGAAATTTTTTTTCAAGTTTCCCACGATAATGGCATTGTGGCACCGGTGAACTGTTTAAATGAAATATTCCAGAGATTTTAATTTCTTAATTTACTGTTTTGTATTGATTAAGTATCAGATAGAGATAAATAATAGTTTCGTATGTTGACGCGCCAACGACAGTTTTGTTTGAAAAAAGAAGAAACATCAACAAACAAACTGTATTTTGTTTTTGGATCTGTATGCTAGATCGATTTTTAGAGAAAATTCCCCGTTTTCGAGAAAAAAAAAATTGAAATTGGGGACAATCTCCTTCCTACTCGGATGTTTTGAAAACTCATCCAATTTGGGAAAGTCATATATTTGCCAAAAACAAGCAGTTTAATGACTCATTTCTAACATTTTTCTAATCTAATTATTTATACAAAAATATTATTTAAAAGAGTAAAATATCATTAGAATTGATGATAGTATCTTAAGATTTTCGTACCAGTACGATGTGATAATATATTCTCTGTCATGATTGTACACATGCAAGAAATCATGTAGGTAAAGCCTCAGTGTCTTATCGAATAAGATTTGTTCTGCAGTTAGTAACTGTGGCTTGTGAAATGTATTAGTTTTATATTATTTATTCCTTTTTTCTATTGCAGAGTATTCACCTTCCTATGAAGCGGAATATGAAAGGGGACTTATGAAACATTTGAAATTAGCCGAATGTAAGAGAGAATCTAGTAGTCCTAGAGGTAAGGAATTCATCCTGTGGAGTATTCGGAAAGCTAAACATAAATCTGTATTGAAAATGTTTTCAATATTCAGTTGGTACATCTGAGAAGCGTATACACAATAAAGTACCCAAGGAGCCAGTTTCAAAGGCTATTGTGACTAAGTATGGTAAATGCGGAAATTTCACTTTCGTGCCTCGAGAGATTCGACAGTTATTTGGGAATACTGCAAGCAAAAAGTCCAAAGGTGAGCATGACAACCGTAATAAGTGGTTAATGAGTTTAACGTGCTCACTTTCCTACTATGTCAAAAATTCTAGAACATAAATTTATGAAAATGCTTAAACATGAATGAAAATCGTATTGAAATTTTTTTTAATGCATGCACACGCTTGAAATATATTTTTTCTTATTTTCTCTAAATGTATTCTAAATAATTAGAAATATGATTAATGTAGTGTTTCCTATGGGTATACTAATAAGCTAATGAATGGGAGACCACAAGAACTGACTTCATAGAAATTAAATTGAACTATTTTTTACGTGTTACTGAAACGTGCATCAATTTATACGGTAAAAGTAGAAGAATGTACGCACAATTCAGTAAAATAATTTAGAAAAATCTAAATATAACTTTTTTGATGAACTATCCATGAATAATTTTGACTTTATTTTCTTTTTATGCTTTTACATTGTTCTTTTGTAAAATTATGCTTTAATTGAATGTCAGAGGTGTAATAAAACCAAGAAAGCTATTTTGCGAATCTGTCCTTATAGGGTTGATGTGATTGTGCGCATGGTAGGAGAGATTGCTATTACTAATAACTATAATAAAATTGAAATGACATAGTTGTAAGATTTTGTAAAAAAAATATTATTGTACTAGGAGTGAATAATTCAACCTAATGATTAAAAATCAGAAAGTAATTAATTTTTTAAAATTCCCCTTAAAATTGTTTCAAAGAGAGAGAAATTAAAGAATTAAAAAAAGGCCAGATAAGATTACAAAATAACATTACGTCACATGGTAACACGTTTAACTTAAAATTAGTCCATCCTCATTGCCCTTCGTTTTCTTTCCTACAGTGCATAATCTTCCATAGCATGGAAAGTTCACCTAGCACCCCCACCTATTAAGAAACAAGACTATGGTAAAAACACCTGCGCTTTTTTTTTTCGTGCTAATGATGTGCTCATTGTGTGCGCTATAAAATAACTCTTTTCTTCGGAAAGCTGTAAAACTTCAGGTCGGCACATTTGCACCCGGTTACAATTTAACTTGTATCCTTTTGAAATTATCTACCGGCGACGCGGAGGGTCATGCTGAGGAAATACAAGTGGTAGTCCGGAGGGTTAAACAAAGAATACTTGAACGCTTACAAACCTTCGTGTGGCTTAATATTATGAAATATACGTATGATTTCATTGGACACTGCAACTCCATATGTACGTTCCCTTCACCGTAGTGTAAGTTAAACTATGAACACAAATATACCTACAAAGTAAACGGTATGTTGCTAATTTTACGATAAGAATATACTTTTGATTTTTCTTTAGATAGAAACCCTCATTATTCCTAGATTCAAAACAATATTGTGAATGTAAAAATAATTATTCTAATTTTTAATTTCTTTCTGGGTTTGATATTCGAAATACCATTTTGTGCATTATAAAATGGTGCCAAGAAGAACTACCCAAGAAGATATTCGTCCACCAGTACTTCAACATACAAATTCTATAATAATGCACGCCTTTTAGAAATTTCGAAATATTTGTTGTTGGTTTTTATCTATATTCTGCTATACAAGAGCAACAATCCGTCAAGAAGTTCATGCTCTATTATTTAATCTTTGAGTTGAAGAATGAGCAAGTCAATCGGTCAGTTAGAACGACGTAGTATGTACAGAAATTACAAAAAACTAAATTCAAAAGAAACCTCAAATTCTTGTCTTTTAATTTATTTTCAAAAATAAAACAAATTAACTCCTTCCAGAAAAAAAACAATAAAAAGTAATAAATCATCTTCCTCCCTTTGTTAGTGAAATCAAAATTCAATTCTTTAAATGTTAGAATACTTATAAAACAATTTTGTGTGTGGAAATATTTGATTTTTCTATACTATTGTCTCTATAAATGACAGCTAAATTTAGTAGAAATCTGAACACAACAGGATGCTAAGGGGTCGAAAATTTCCAAAACCGTAGCTGTGTTTAAGAAAATAGCAATCAACCAAGTGATAAAGTGTGTATACAGAGAAAGTTAAAAAGAAACGTAAGTGAAAGTGTGTTAGCTTAATATTTTGTTTCTCATCTCTTTAACAAAAATAAATTATTTATTTAAAATAAATTATAAATTATTTTTTGCGAAAATTTCAAAAGGTTTGAGCAAATGTTCAAAAATAACAGCGAAAGATAAACCCACTTTTGTGATCGATTTTATTGTGTTTTCAAAACGAGCACGAAATTATTATTTAGCACTCACAATGAGCACATAATTAGCACAAAACTATTTAGTGCAGTTGTTATCATGTGTCTGATTTTGCTGTAGGTGGAGGTGCTAAGTGAACGTTCNCTTTTTTTTTTTTTTTTTTTTTTTGAGTTTTCGGAAAGGGTACAGAATTATTTTTTAGCGCACACAATGAGTACATAAATAGCAAAAAAATTATAACGCAGGAGTTTTTTTCTTTAGTTTTAAGTTTTAGTAGGTGGGGGTTCTGGGTGAACGTATCAATATCACCCTCACTTTTGTTTTCGATTTTTTCCTGGTTTCCGAATAAGCACATAATTATTCATTAGCGGACGAAATTAGCACATAATTAGGACAAAAATGTAGAATAGTTTATTTCATTTTATAACAAAATGGGGGTGCCAAATCTACAGACCTCAAGATTCCATCATTGTCATACGAACTTTTTTTTCGTACATTTGTTATGTTAGATAAAGCATGACATATTCTTCAATGAAGATGTTTGTGTTATAATTTTTCAAAAAACTGACACTCTTAAAATTACGATTTTATTTACTGGTTTTCGATTATGGGACCACGGATGGTAAAACACTATATCTGGAGAGAAAAACAGTACAGTAAAATTTTGTGGTTAAATTACGATAGCATATCTGGAGTGGAGTGGAAGAAAGGAGGCGTGTACAACATTAAATAAAGATTTTAACCGGACGAAAATCCTTCAGACACGAAACTTTGCGGAAAGTAAGATTTCGGGGTCACTTGAATGGGGAAAGAAAATAGGACAATCCAGAGGTGGACCCCTCTGGGAGGGTCAAAAGGGGGGGGGGCAAAACGTTTTTTGTATATATCTGCCAGATAGCAATACAAGTTAAATAAAAAAGTCGTAGATGACACAATTTCCAACCCATTTGGTGATATGTAATTTTTTCGTCGACGCACAGAAACCGTGATATGTTTGCTCAAATTTTGTTTGCAATTCTTTGCGAATATACGAAAATTAGCATTCTTTAAAAATTTAGACCAATATTTGTGCAGTAAATAGGGCCAAATATGGATATATAAGTGTTTGTACATGTACTACATTGTATTTGGATGTAAAGATTTGCATGTATATATTTTTGCACACACAAACACATGACAACTACAAAAACGTGCATGTTTGAAGCGATTTGCTGTATATATGTATAACTCATACATGTATACAAATACACACTCATATAAATATTCGTTGGAATATATCCATGAATATTACTTGTCTTAATCCAAAATGCAAAAATAAAACTCGTTATTTTCAAGAAATAATTTTTTTTTCGAATTGTTCCTTTAAACTTAACATTTCTTGTATTTACTGCCTTATATTTACTACAATATATTTATATTTCTGTAAATGCATAGAAATGTTGAATTTAAAGGAACTGTTCGAAAAAAATGTCTTCTCATATACTGGACTGTGTATACATGTATAGAGCTAAAAACGCTTGCAAACATTCACGTTTTTGTAGTTGTCATGAGTGTGTGCATAAATACATACATACATGATAAAATTAACATCCAGATACTTGGTATTACATGTATTACAAACACATATCCATATTTAACGCTTTTTACTGCACAAAAATTGGTCTAAATTTAAAGAAAATGCTATTTTCTCGTATTTTCGTAGAAATGCCGTTAACGAAGAATTGCACAGATAGATCTCAACTTTGGGCGCTCATATCTCGTTTTTTGTGCATCTGACAAAAACATTACTTATCACCAATTGTGTTGGAAATTGTGTCAACTACAACTTTCATTTTTAACTTGTTTTGATATCTGGCGTAGGTTTTGAGATATTTACAAAAAAACAGTTTCGCCGCCCTTTTTGCCCGCCCCCCCCTCTCTGATGGACTCATCCATGCGCTGTTGTGTCCGATTTTCTTTCCCCATTAAAGTAACCCCGAAACCTAACTTTATGCCAGGTTTTTTATATGGAGGATTATTGTCCAGATTTTAAAAAATCAACCTTCATTCAGTGGTGTAGTGAGACAGCCAGGATTCTGGAGTGTCTGGAGGATTTTTGTCTAGATTTTCAAAAAATCAGCCTTCATTCAAGTGGGACAACCAGTGACGGGAAGGGAGGGAACTCGCTTATGCGCACAACTAGTTGCTACTAGTGTACAGCGCACTTCTCCACAGGTGTAAGAACAGACCCGCCTGTGTACTTCCATTAACAGAAGGCGGAGAAAATGACCGCAGTTTAAACAAAATACCAACTCTACCTTATTTTCCATTAGACGATTTTCCCTGCTTCAATCTGGCGATATGTTATAAAATTTAACGCACAATTAACATGTAAATATATTCTTATTTTACTAAAAATATTTGTATGTCAATTTAGTGTCATTATTTTTGAATTGCAAAAGCAATTTTAAATTACCATTACATATGAATCTTGAAATATTTTTTGTATCTCTTATTGCGTCGTGAAAGTATAGTAATAGAGTAGTTAAGAGTGTCGAACGGGATGTGTTTGGCGACAGTATTTCTTATTCTTGACTGATTGGGAAAGAGTGTGACGTAATCCCGTGAACGTAGACATCTATCCCATGAAGGCAATGGTGAACTTTCACTTTTCCAAGAAACGTATATCGAAGGGAAAATTGTATGAAATAATAAAAAATTAAAATAATTTGAAAATTTTTCACTGAAATATGAAGGATTGTAACCCCAGAGATTAGTCGTGTGTGTGTGATATTTGAGAAGCGCACAAATAATATAGACAAACACTCCCACCAACGGGGATTCACAGAACGCAGAACATGCTTGTGGCAGGTTTGAGTGGGTGGTAGATTCTCGTGCACCATGCTATTTGCAACATTGTTCATAGTCCCTTAAACATTCAGTTTTGCTTTCGAAAATAAAAAATTAAAATCAGTTGTAGCTTTTTTCCCTGTAACGTGTTAAAATGGTGTAGATAACTCTTCTTGTTTGCAGTTAATATATTGCATCGAAGTTCTGGATCTCCATTCGCCGTATCTTTGAAGAAACCATCACATCTCAGCATACGTCAAGTATTTGAAGGTAAAGGTTCGCATTCAGGGAAAGTGAAGCAAGACTCTACGACAGTTCGAGTGCCAGACCCTTCTTATAGGAAGTCGAAATTAAGTATTCATCAAGAAAACAGAGGAAAATCGTTTAAGATTCTAACAAAAGGTGCTACAAGTCCTGTGGGTTCAAAAAAACTTTCAAAGAGGAGGAATTCTGAAAGAAATGTAAATAGATCTGAAACTTCTACAAAACAAACCTTTCGTCGTTGCTTTGCATGTGAACAGATATCAAAAACACATCCTCATATATTAGCTAAGAAAACCAAATCTCTCCCCAGTGCTCGCGTAGATTCATCACAGAGAAGTGAATGTCGCATTGACGAGGACAAACAGCAAGAAGAAGGTCACTCGGAATCATTTGATCGTTTTCTGAATGTGCCTGTATATTATGGTATCACTCCTATAATGACATCATCCCAAAGGGTCTTGGAATGGTTACAGAACATTCCTGGGAAAGAAGGATCTAATTACCAGAGGAAGAGTTCATTCGGTTTGGACAAATCCTCGCAAACTAAGGTGGAAAGAGGCGATATTGAGAAGTCCATTCACCCACGTGGTAGACGCAGCAAATGTGAGGATGAGAAAAGGAATGCCCATAGTCAAAACGCACTCAGTATTTATAGGGTGGATGCCAAGGCAGAGGTTTCTAACGAAAAAGAATTTCCAAAAGAACGACACAAAACATGGAAACACGAACGTTGTCGGATCAACCTGAAAGTTTCTGGTAATGTATTTGGTTTTTTTTACCTTTAATTCAGTTAAAACAAAGTTTAGAAAACTCATTTTTAATAAAGTAATCATTCATTTCGTTTTCAAAATCAGGTAAAACGTGCTCTGCACTATTTGTAACTCGTACTTAGTATTCAGAAATGATCGTAGAACTACTGAGGATATTTAATGTGATTCTTTTTTTTTGGGGGGGGGTGGCTTTAGGGCTTGTCAACGACCCAACAAAAAAAATGTGATTCTGCCGGGTACTATTTGTAAAATCATTCAAGAGTCTAACTATATTTTCTGTTTTAATTATAAACTACTTTGTATGCCCCTGTGTGAAAAGTTTTAGCTAATAACGAAAACAATTCTAACAAAAAAGTTATTTATGAAGAAAGTAATATGAACTAGGATTCGATTGACTACATTTCTAAATACTATGGCTTGCTGTTAGCCAGTACGTCAATGACGTAATAGATTACATGGCTGATGGAGAAAAACCGCGAACAAACATGTCTCTTCAGAAAATCTGGCAAAGTAAATAATTGAAAAATTTCTATAGGTTTTTGACAACAGTTAAAATAATATGTTTAAAATATTTTGAAACTAATGTAATAACGAAAATGAATATTTACTCATGAAAGAACGTGTATTTTATCAAAACATTAAGTAGTTCATATATTGCTTAAATTGCCGGTAAGATGTGTTTTACCAACGAAAATTAATATCAACGTATATTACTGCATCTGTTCATATAAGTTTTCAACATTTAAAAGGGTTATTTATCCGTCAGCAGAACTTCCGGAAGATGCTTTAATTGTTAACACAGGTCAAATCAAAACAAGGTCTGAACCTCACCATCTCAGATTTTGTTAAATTTTGAAGAGAGATCTCCATCAAATAGAATGAGAAAAGTATCGAGTATAGTTGTAAACTTTCAACCAGTTTGGTAGTTACAAAAATGTAAAGTTTAAACCAGAACACCCCAAAACGACTACACAAAACGTTTGATTTGCTCTGGAAGCTCTCCTTATTGAAATAGAGCGCTGTTAGAGGTTTCATGTTAGAGCTTCTTTACTGATCTTTACAATGATATGCAATATGACATAGGTCAAAGAGGAACAAAATTAACATATTCAAAATTAAACATTTGATTTTTAATTTACCAAAATGCGCATTTTAAAAATTTTCAAATTAATGCTTGAAATGGTTCACATCCTGGTTAATCATCTGGGAAACTATAAACGTCAGATGAAAATGTGTTCGCTGTTACAACAACAAGAGAATGCAGGTTTCTTGTCGCGTGCCTCGTCCTGAACTAGAATTTTTCACTTAATTCTTGTTATACACTATTATGTTAAATATTCCTCCAGTATGATAATGCAGTGTATATATTGTCAGATAAGCGTCTCATTTTGATATATTTATGGAAAGTTCAAAATAGTTTAGTGCTATTGATGTAATATTCCGTGAAAAATTCGACAGAAATATTCACTACTTATGTGCAGTGAAATAATGAATAATACTCAGGTTCATTCTTACACGGTTGTGCACTAAAATGAACAGAAAGAATATTTTTTTAAATTAGATTTAATATTCTGTTTATATTACATTCTTCTTGTGGCAATGGGAGACTCGCCTATTTCTTAAAGTACGTATCTGACCCATCTATAGTTATGATGAAGTACGGATTTTTATGTCAGGGTCTGTGACGTAAGAATATTCACCGTTGTTATCATTTACTACCTGTGCTTAATTTTCTTAATAAAGTTATTTCTTTTCTACACAAGACACAAATATTTTAGTCTTTTGCTGTTTTTGAGAATGATTCACTCACCCAGGCTCTGGTATTTGGACAAGAGGTCCCTCGTTTAATTTGTTAAAAGTTAGACTATCTCTATTAGGAATGAATCTACTATCGATAAAGTCCTTTAGGATAAATTCCTAGAAAATAATTATCTATGGAAATTATATTTTGTGATATATGTACTATTTTATTTTCATTTCCTTTCTAAATCCTACAGTTTCCTTAATTATTGGAAACCTATATTAGTACCTGCGATACGATTCAATGTAAGTTTACCTGAGTATCTGCTCAATGTACATTACATTTACTATGCACATCCACTCTTATGTTCATTGTATATAGCGAATATTTCTGTTGAATATTATATTATAATTATATCAGAATGAATTATTGCATCAATAGCACTACATTGCTTGACAACACTTTGGATGCTTCTTAGGTTTCTCCTATGTTATTACTCAAAAAAATGTTTTTAACATTCCAATATCGGGTTGTTCTTCCAGAGAGGCATATAGTCGGAAAACCACATCATGAAAGAGGGTATCAGTAATTTACAAATCTTCATAACTTCTCCTGCCTATTTGGGCGTTTGCCTATTGGAAATATACGTGAGTAAAACACATATTTTCGGTCATTTCTATGTTTTTAATACTACGATCATATATTTTATTGCTTTGGAAAACAGAAATGAATAGAGTTGAAAGTTATTTACGAAAGTAACGGGGGAATTGTATTCATTTATGGAAAGTTGACTCCTTAAAATTCAGTGGGAGTCTTGTGGAAAGTTTGCTTCTTACAATTGTAGAAGTGTAGTTCAAGAAATTTTCGGAAATACCGATTTGAAACCATCAAATTAATTATTTTCTTGTGAGTTGAAACATTCATGCAACGTTATCTGAAAATATCTTTCGTTATATCGACTCTGAATTCACCTAAATGATTTTCTCGGATTAAATTCTGAAAACTATCCTGCTGCCATTAAAGTTCAAATTTCCTGCCAATACATCCTGTCGAAAATTGTCTAGTATTGGTATCTCTTACACGTAACCAAATTAGCCGATAAGTTGTATGTCTATAAAGGCTAAAATTGAATTAACTAAAATTCCGAAGTACGTTTGTGTTATGAGTTCTGAAGGATGTAAAATTTCGTTCATTCGAGAATTAAAGAGAGATTGGAGGATTTTGACACTGGAGTGTGATGCTCCTCTAGTTTATTTCAAAAATGTTAATGTTTTTTCCCAAGGAGTGTATATTAACTTGTGTTACAGGTTCAAGAATATCAGATGTGATACCACCACAAAGCGGTCGTCTATTGTGGAGGTTTTAATTGCTCACTCTCCGTCAGTTGACTGTGTAGTTACTTGTATTTTTAATTTAACCGACGAAATAGTATAATTTCAAGGGAAGACTACAGGTGTACTTCTTATTTTTTGAATAAATTTGTAAATAAGTGATATTCAATGCTCTATTATAAGCCATATACCAACTCTAGATGTTCATGTAATATACCTACATTTAATGACGAATGATAACTGTATTTAATAAATGTATTTTACATTTCTAGAAAGATAAAGGACTTGAATTTTTATTTCAGATCTGAATATAATTTGATTTCACTTCTTTAAACACATACTTAATATTCAATGCATCAATATATACTCATATTTATCACTCACAATTCGAGGTTACTCATTTAGTCGGATAGCATGCTTTCGAAAACAGGAAATTATTAGATTGTATTCTCTAGATAATTACGCCTATAATTCTAAGACTATGCAAAACATGACTATAGTTGTATATTGCATTATCTGACATAAACAATGCATCCTTTTTTGAAAAAATATCTGTGATTTTATTCAAAGTTCTCAATTTTTTAAATCTTTTTGTCTCGATTTTATTTAAAGATTATTATAAAGCCAGTTTGATTGGTGTTACAAACAAAATAACATTATTGTATATGCATACTAGATGGATCTATATAATTAGGATATAAGTGTGTAATATGGTCTTATTTTGTTCATATATTTATGTGAGGGTAATTTAAAGAAATATTTCAAAGTAAAATTTTATTTGTTAAAAAAAGTAAATTCAAATTGTGACCAGTTTTTTTTCTTTTTTTGTTTGTTCTTTCATAAATGGTAAATGTTCAACTAACCGTCTGAGGACGTCACACTGCAGGTCGCCGTGCACGTTATCTTATCAGAAAAATTAATGAATCACTTGCAAGTTTAAAGATATTATTATTTTGTACAAGTTCCCACTAATTATTTATTATTGCATAGTGAGCAGTCTATTAGAACTTTTCCTTCTCTTATGAAATAAACGAATATTAATTTTCATTGCCACTGTCCTTCAACTTCTACTTCATTCTTCAATGTCCTCGGTGCTCTGTACCACAACTTTTAGTTCAACACACACACACATT
>NNCF01128498.1:41767-63534 GCA_002313205.1 Laupala kohalensis | reverse complement strand
GAGACAGGTTCTGAGACGACCTCCTAATGACGGGAATGAAAAGGATGATGGGCGAATAAGATGAGGCGTGAATGATGATGAATGAAAGTTGCGGTGGAATGAAAGGCAGGGAAAAGGGAGTACCTCCAGAAAATCTGCCGCAAAACCCACTTTGTCCACCACTGCATATTCTGCTAGGATCAACCGGAATTTAAACAAGCGTCACCAGAGGTTGAGGGCAAGTTTTTAAACACTCTTTTCGCTTGGCGATAGCACAAAGAATACATTAGCCTCGAAGTTCACTAAAAGCTACTGTCAGTTGCATCGAACCGAGATCGAACCACGTTTCCGGCATCAAAATGAAATTGAAGAAACGTCGTAAACACGTTCTTAGTTTTAAAACATAGTTTTATCCGGTCAGTCACACGAGGAAAGACATTGCGTGAAACATGCAATGGTACATGGTGAGCATGGTTTCTCTAGTCCATCACATGACGACGTCTTTTACTAATTGTCCCTACTTGTGAAACGTCCTCGTTTTCAGATTTGCCACAATCAAATGCCTAATGACGACTTCTATTTATAGTTATTAGTCACGCTAGTACTCGCCCACAAACCGATTTCCACGAGACCATATTTTGAAGTTCTGTGAACTCAGCTCTAAGAAAATATTACATACAAAACTTATTACAACAAATAAAATTACAGAGATAATGAGGTCTGTCAACGTCAACTAAGTAACATATGTCACTAATAGCTAGTGTACAATATGGATTCCGAACTTGTCTCGCACTTCGTGAAGACGGGGAGGGGTAACTTTTATTCAGAATTAAAGGAGTATTCCCCGATTAAAGTTTAAATTTTGTCGTCTTTCTCCAATCTTTCATTATCTGCCGGGTACTTACCGAGCGAATAACCAACAAGAGTTTTCACTTGCTGGTTGATATATCTTGCGTCCTTCACCACGCTTATTCATCACGTAGGGGGACTCCAAGTAGCAAACCTTACGGCGTTGCCATTTTTGCAGGAATTAACTATGAAATGTTTTACGAAAGATGAGAACGTAGGGGGCAGTGGCACAGGTTGTTTACAAAACACCAGATACTGTCACTAAAATTTTATAACGCAAGCTGTTTCATCGAGGAGTGGACTGAAAATGGAAGACAACTCGAAGGAAACAATAATAATGAAGAAAAGAACGATCCTCAAAACCACAGAATGAAAACATCAAACATGTTTATGGATTAATATTTTTTTCATCCAAATTGTATACCTCATGTGACATTATCATAACAGGAAAACATTTTGTGAGCTTTTTGAATTTTTATACCTGTTTCTCGTGACTGATTGGAGAGCTATTTCATACATATTTTCAAGATTCTTTGATGCAATCTTTTTTCAATCAAAGATGTAGTATAAAACCTTATCCAGTTTTTTTATAAAAATAAGGTGATTGGTAACCTCAGCGGCGTCCATATTTGAAGTTAACTCTTTCGGATAACGCTTATCCGCTCATCTTTCGACAGGTTAAAGTTACCTCTCTGGCAATGGAGCTATCCAACGCATAGAGCGTGGTGAAAGAAATCTACCACACGGACAAGATATCTGGTTGCAACGTCAACAGTCAGGTGAAAATTGCGACGGACCGGGACTCGAACCCTGGATTTCCTGCTCTGGCTGTTGGTGTGCTATCCACTGCACCACCCGCCTCGACTCTCAAGTCCGTACGCAACTTCCACTTGGCCTCATCCGATGAACCTGGGCCACATCCCTGAAGGGGAAGATGTAACCCAGGTTCACCGGATGATCTTGCCGGACGTTGCAAACACTCCTCCACGAGTTGGTACTCCGAAGTTGAGAGTTAGAAAAACCTATCCGGTTGTACTGTCTGTTCGGTAAGAGCTCTGGTGAAATACGTTATACACCTAACCATTGGGTTCTATATTTTCTTTGCCAAAAATATGTTATTTGTGAAAGTATTTACTCCTCTTGGTAGGACCAATGCGTGCACCTTGCAATGGATTTATCAATAATTAAATGAGGAAATGTGACATCAGGAAAATAAGTGGTCAATTACTTATCGATATCAAGTAACGATAGTTTTCACGCCAACAACGAACAAATGTGAAGGAACGTGAGGACTTTTGGACATAAAAGTTTGATGACATTGTCATCGTCAAGTTAATTGCACAAAGTTGTTGACCTGGTATTCTCCAATATTTGCTTCATTATTTTGCTGCGATGGTTGCGCATATATTTGCGGATTTCATGCTTTGTTTGTTTATCCAGTTCTACGAATTCTATCCTTGTTCTATCTGAGTTGAATTTGGTGTGTTTTAGTGACTCACTCCTCTTGATGAGTTCAATGGTCGATTGTTTCAAGTTGAAAGTGGTTTTTGTTGGACTCAACTTGTGCCGCTGTGATTGTTAGCGTTTAAGATACCTCGCTCCACCAAGTTGTATGACTCCTCTGTTCCCCTATCTGCATTGAAGTTCACTTGCGTTAGTTCACTCTGTAGTTACTCTAGAAATTTGCTTCTATTCAAATTTTCTATTTTTGGTCTTGTCGGTTTCGCTCGATAACATCTTCTGTCGCACTTCATTATTGTGCGCACCATTCTGTGGTTGGTATCAAATTTGAGATTTTTGACCACCTGAAAGTCCTTTAGAAGTTTGAGCTGATCGGTTAATATATAGTCTATTTCATTTCTGGTGATGCCGTCTGGTGAATGCCACGTCCATCTCTCTCGTGGGTTTTTTATGAAGAATGTGTTAGCTATTTTCAAGTTTTTCTCTTGTGCAAATTGTAACAATCTATATCCTCTGTCATTGCGTGTTCCGAAGCCATATGATCCGATTGTTTCTTCTTCTCTCCGTGCTCTCCAACCTACTTTGCTATTGAAGTCACCTATGATTAAATTTGTTGATGTTTTGTATTTCTGTAGCGTATTGTCCAATTGTTCGTAGAAGTCCTCTAGTTCTTGTTCGCTACTGGCTTCTGTTGGGGCGTATACTTGGATGATTCATACTCTGGTTCTTTTTGTTTTAATGACTAGCGCCATTATTCTGTCTGATATCCCTGCTACTTCCAGAACCATGTGTTTTATATTATTTTTCATCATGAAGCCTACTCCTCTCTGATCGAGTGTTGTCCCTTTGTAGGAGAATAGGTCGCCGTTCGACCGTTCTATTATGGCTTCTCCTATTTGCCTAACTTCGCTAACGTCTAAAATGTCAAATTTGTTTTCTTTTGGAGCATGATTTAATTCCACTTCTCTCTCCAATGTTATGAGTGTTCTTACGTTTAAAGATGCTATTGTTATTTCCTTATTGTTTGTAATTCTTCTGGGCGTGGAATTCTTGATGTTGACTATGTTGTTGGCTGATGGGAGGCTGTCTGCCAGTTTACCCATTGGTTATTGATCATCATTTTTTGGAAGCCCACTTTTACTCTATTGCCCATAGCTCTTTCTTCCCTTGCTCGTTTCCTAAGGTTTGCCTGGATTTCGCGTTCTCTTCTGGTCATGTCATCTTCTATGAAGTTGAAGATTTTTTATCATCGACTACTTCAATTTAAAGTCTATTTTCAAAATATTTCGTTATCCAGGAAAGAGTGAATTTGGAGAAGCCCAGTTCTCTGCATACTTATTCTGACTTACTCCTCATTGACGCCACTCCACGGAGCACTGGCACTTCCTGACTGAAAATTTAAGTAATATAAATTCTTGTAATCCCGGTAATGAATTATTTTTTCTTTATATTTTTCACCTTTTAAAGAGTACATAACAGGACTAGCAGTGTATCATGATCCATGGAATCAAAAGTTTTACTAAAATCTAATAGAGTGAGAACGGTACCGCATCCATCATCCAGAGGTTTTTTCGTATATTCCGTTAGCCATAGTAAGATCATGTAATATTTCTGTAAGAGGGACTTGTTCGCCATGTATACCGTGGCCAGACGGAAAAACCCCTAAAGAAAGACTGTTATAAATGAAAAATTCCACCGGATGCTGAAAATAATGGCCATCCCGAGAAGGACGCTGGCATATCGGTAAAGACACCGTGTTTTCAGAAGCTGAGGGGTGACCAAGATGATGTAATGTGTTCAGCGTGGTAGCGAAGGCGTGATCACGTGACCTGCGCTTCTGTATATATTGGGAGTTTTGAAGATCCTCAGAGACATTCAGACTTTTCAATGTATTATAACTTGATTGTAGCTTGTTAAGAGAAAATTCTTTATAAGATGCTTGCACACTTCAAATTTTTTAAGGTTTGGTTTTTATATTAAAAACCTGTAAGAGTAAGGATTACATGTAGTAATAACATGCACTAGTAAGATTGCTAAAACAACTCAACTTGACAAGGTATCCATTTCAATGACAATCAAGGGTCTATTCAAGTTTTATACAAAAAAACAAGGAATTATGAAATATTAACACCTTGCAGAGAAATGTTCTAAGGTGCTAACATGCAAGAGTATAAGATTAATCAATCCTCTATTATCAACAGTCCAACCTGCGATGGTATGAGAAGAGAACACAATGAAAGTTTCACAGAATAATTCAATAAATTCTACCATATACTCATCTGAAGAACAGAATCTTCCGATATTGAGAGGTCTCTGCTTCGATTCTTGGTTTTCGGCATCACTTTGTTTAACACAAAACACAAAATTCTGCCAGAAGATATTCAGCCAGAAGACATCAGCTGGAAGCAGGATCCTAGGAACAGCGTTTTCACAAGAGTGANCACAAGTGTGAATGCAAAGAAGATCACTTCAATAAAAAATACACCTATTGTTGAAGCAGAATTAATCTCATTGGAGCTTATAAAAAACAAGATTTCATTGTCGTGAAGAATTTCAATTGCCTCGCCAATAATAAGTTCAATCAATAAATAATTCACACTATTTATAATGTGAATGTTAAATAAATGTTTCAATATGAAAAAATGAGCATAAAACAAATTATATACGATACAATACGTATTTTTTATTCTTCGTCTCGTTGCTCGTACAAAGGCAGCCCTAAAAATATACAATAAAAAAGAAACAAATGAATACCATATTATTCGACGGTCAAGGTCGAGCTACCGCCGCGCTCTCTGACGCAGGAATTCTGAAATATTTACTTCGAGAACTAATAAGTTTCAGCCGGTCACTGGCGCGCCCTGGTGGCGTAAGTTTGAACTACCCTTTTGCGAGGGAGTAGCATCTGTGATATGATTCACTGTTGGCCGCCGCTGGGACAACAGCTTACTGAAGAATATACAATATCTTCAAGGCGGGAACGTCAATTCTGCCGAACTGCGCAAGCGTGTGGCGCACCTACACGCAAGAGCCGGTTGATCGGCTCAGGTGTATTTAATCTGTTACCTGTATGATCATTTCGAAACAGTCGCGAATGACGTAACTTGGAATTTCGGGATAGCAACTTGTAAATTTTTGAGAGACGGATAATTTGGGTAGATTTCCGAATTAATTGATAACACCAGTATTCATGTCTGTATGTAATTGTTGCTTTCAGATAGCAATAACTGTGTAATAACAAATTCATACTTGTATTTATGATTTGAGAGTTCTTTCAAGTTTGTAAATACGCAGATTTCAATTTAACTTGTATTAAAGGAATATTTTATTGTTATTACACGTGTGTTTGATTGCTTGGGTAACCAAGCTGGTGGCAGCGAAGTCAACCATAAGGGTTGTGGTTTATGGTTGAATCCCGCTTCTACCCAAAAAATACCCACATCGCATCTGGGCTTGTGGTGTGGTGTAACAGTAATATACTGATAGGACGATAATCACTCAGGCAATGAGCTTTCTCCCATTTTGGGAGCGGGCGAACACCTGTCATCTTCCATGCCTGAGGAAAAGTCCCGGACATTAATGAAAAGTGAGTGAGGGCTGGAAGAGCAATATCCAAAACTATTTTTAACTGTTTTGCAGTAATATTATCTGAATGACAGTTTTGAATTATATTTAAGTGATGAGACTATGTTGGCTACTTCACGATGACTTACACTATCAAAATATAATGTATCTTCTGTAATCGGCTCTTGGGCAGCAAGAGTCTCTAAAGCTTCTATTTTAATGGTGGGATCAATTGGTTTTGCAACAGTTGTGAAATATTTATTTACGTCATTTAACGGAACGTCAACGACTATTCGGGTTGGCTTCTCCTTTTTTATGCCAACGTTTTTCAAAGTATTCCAAACTTCTTTTGTATATTAATTTGAATTAAAAAGATTCAAAAAATATCTTTATTTTAGCGTTTTGGATTTGTTGTTTTACCGACATACGGAGCTTTTTATACTCTGTCTCAGCCTCATGAGTTTTATTTAGTCTGAAATACCGATGGACAGAATCACTTTTTGATTAGACATCTTAGTTCATTATTTAGCCAAGGAGCTGCATGACGGGTCACGTTTTCCACGGTGCGTGTTTGTCAAAAAGATCAGAAATGATTGCATTGAAACTAGATACCTTGCTATCAAGAGAAAACTCCTCATAAACGCTACTCCACGGAGCACTGACACTACCTGACTGTAAATTTATGTAATCTAAATTCTTGTAATCCCGATAATGAATTACTTTTTCTTTATTTGGGGACATTTTATGGAGTTCATAGCGAAGACTAAATCATGTTTCGATATTCCAGGAACATGGATTTGTCCATATAATACTACTTTCGTACTTTCAGATGCTATTAAATGATATATCCACGTTTCAGTTTCATTTAAATGATGAGTTGGATTTAATTCAAGAATTTGTAAATTATCAGAGCGGAAAGTATCAATGAAGTTTGAAGCTATTGTAGACAAAGGGAGTTTCAGATCACAGTTGAAGTCACCCATAATAAGTACGTCTTCGTATTTATTTACAAAATTTGTTACAGGTTCTTCTAATTCACTGAGTTTACCCGTGTTCGGAGGCCAGAAGACTACTACAATAAGGATCATTTTCTTTCCTATTAAAATTTCTAAAAATAAATATTTTATGCCCGGTTTATTTGTAGACTTCGTTATGGTTATTGTTCTTATGTCATCCCTAACAATATTGCAACTCCACCACCAGACGTTTCTTTAAGGTTTTCCCTGACAATTTTCATATTATTTTTGAACAGATTATAGCC
Source organism: Laupala kohalensis (assembly GCA_002313205.1). NCBI lineage: Eukaryota > Metazoa > Arthropoda > Insecta > Orthoptera > Trigonidiidae > Laupala > Laupala kohalensis. The sequence continues at coordinate 56,420 of NNCF01128498.1, read as the reverse complement.
CGGCACTGGCCCAAGTTTAAAATTACCGAGTGATGATTCTTAAGAAAGAAAGAAAGAAAGAAGGAAAGAAAGAAAGAAGGAAAGAAGGAAGGAAAGAAGGAAGGAAAGAAAGAAGGAAAATGGAAAAAGGAAGAAGGAAGAAGGGAGGGAAGGAAGAAGGGACGGAAGGAAGAAGGATGAGGGGAGGGAAGGAAGGATGAGGAGGGAAGGAAAAAGAGAAAAAAGAAAAAAAACAGAGAATATGATAAAATTGATATCTGAGGGGATGAGATATACTCTATTAAATGCAATATTAATTTTTCTTCTGTACAATATTCTGGAAAATTGTATCGTATTCGTAAATTAATTATCTTTCCCATTATTGAAATGGGATGTTTTATTGTGCGATAATCTTAGTCAATGTGATTACAATTCAATTTCATTTGAATATTAATAAAAGTGATTTGTGTTTTTTACTTTTATTGAAATCTAAAAAATGATTTTTGTAATATTACTCTCTGAGCATGTTGTTTAGTTGCACGATTACCCCCAAAGTGTTGTATCTGGGATGAGTATATTTCTAATAGATGTAATTTATTTATTCTATAAGCGGTTTAACATTATGAATGATTTCACAATAATTAACCTTTAGTGTTATTCATTCATATTTTGTACAATTGTTTTCTGCAATTCTTGAATTCCGATTAATATATAAGAATAGTTTAAAAGAATGGCAAATTATGGGAAATTACGATAGACAATACACATCACTTGATGCCAATGAGCTTTGACTTCTTTACGCCAATGTATAAAGATCAGAAATTATAGGTAATTCCTGATTCGGATTTTACAAACTACATACGATATCTTGCGATGATATCCAAATTCTATGATAAAAACAATATTGATTTTACAGTAAGACGCACACTTTTTTACAGTAACTCTAATATCTTTTATATTCTCTAGGAAGGTGTTGTGAGAGGCCGAATCTTGAGATGTCATTTAAATATAGAGAAGTTAAGAATACACAGAATAGTTTTTGTTATGGAAGTCCAAAATGTGGATAATAAAATTTTACAAAATATTTCTTTAATAGCGGCGTAATAAAACATTTTCTCTCGTTACGATTTAATATGGGTATGTTCGCCAGTACTGATCTTCTACTGGTCCGCCAAATATAGAAGCAGTTTCAAGTTTGTCTACGATTGGTCGAACGAAAGTGAGGAGCTTTCCCCCCGTGACGTTGCAAACCTAACGGTTCCAAATCTCCAAGCGCGCGGGACTTAGAATATTTTCGTGAGCCCTTATATATTTCCAGGAGTATGAAAGGAGGACCAGAATGGTCACGTGTTGTTTTTGTCTACCTCCATTACGTGAATGAAGTTTGGTCATGTCTCACTTGAAGGGGACCAAAATTGCATCAGTTATCATCATCACGAGCGATTACCGGGACTACCTGTCTGTTTGCGTCACAATGGAGAGGGGTGTCTTCGTGTCGTTTGTCTCTTAGAGAGTTCTAGAGTGGTGGAGTCACTTTAATCATTATGTCATTGTGAAGTCAACGCCAGTGATTGTTTTCCCGTGCACAATTAAAATAGTTGCTGCATATAGCTTTTATTCCAATGATTGTTAAATATGCAAGTCCTTTGAGCTTTTCGAGCGTGTATTTTCCGTGTACCAATTATTGCAAATGTTTTATTCATATTTTACATTCATATTCAGCCTGTACTGTTATGTCACAAACCACAAAGTCGTCTCTTTAAATAAGTGTTGGTTTTTCTAAAAGGAGATACATCAAAATTTCCACTCGGGACGTTTTCTCATCTTCTTCGTTTGACCAGAACTTTCACGAGGATATTTCCCTACAACAAAACGCATCATATAAGAAACCAAGCCTCCTATAATAAAAAAATACTATAACACTTCTCATATCATTGAGTGTTTGAAGAAAAGTAACTTTAAATTGCTAAGATTTAAAATGTAATTCTTCAAATGTAATTTTGTCCATTTATTATAATAATTTTCACAGTATTGCCACTTATGGTATCATTGCTTGGTGCGGTGTCTGTAAAACACACAATGAAAAATTTGCAAATGTTTTAGTATCGAGTTTTTAAAATGATCTTAAATGATATATTCAATATCATTTTAGTTTATTGTCCTCCACGTGGTCATACGCAGTTTGTACTGTTTTTTGGCAATAAATTTATTATAATACCAATTAAAATATAAGATGAAATAAGGATATTGAACTTTTCGAATGTTTCTTGAAATAGGAAAAAGAAGTTTTGTGTACTTATCGTTTAAAGCTTACAGTATTCTTTCCTCATTAATTAATTTTAGTTTTAATTACAAAACAATAAAATTTAAAGTCAAAAATTGGATTCTAACAAACTTAAGTACTAATGAAAAAATTAGCAGATTATTCAATGACTTTAAATTTCTTAATAGTTTTAGTAAATATTGATTTTGTAAACGCTAAATTTAAATTAATAGTAATTCCTAATTTCTTGTGTTTCTAATTAAATTAATTGCAACTTTTCATTATTTTACCTCTGGTAAGTTTGCTAGTCCTATACTAATATATTAAATTTCAAAATGTGTAGATCTTTATTTTCTTTATTCTAAGTTTTCATTATTTTAATTTTATGCATAGTTTTTTTAATTGCTATGTGTTTTCTATTATCTATAGTTTCCTAATGTATTGCTTCTATATATTTTTTATTTTAAATCGCCTTACTTACGCACGGCTTTATATCCTCAGTGGGATACATCTATATACTGCTTTTGTCATATGTGGCTTAGTTTTAAATCACATGTAGAATTATCGTCATTTATGCAATGTATATTACTTTTTTATTTTGAGGCAATGAAAATAAAAATTAACAAAAATTAAAAAATTGTTATTGTGTGATAGAGTTTAAGAAAGATACGAATTGTAAGGTCGCAATTTTTTTTCATCTCTTTGTGTTTTCATCTCTACAATTTTTTTTGTTACAATTATTCTATTATATTTACATCTTTGGTGTATCCTATTTTGTATACAAGACATGCCAAATGCGTATCATATTTAATTTTTGTTTAAAGAAAAGGTCCATGTACTTCCTAGATGCCGTATTATTTATTCTTATCAATGTATAAGAAGCATCTTAACGTTCTATATGATTTTTATTTTCCCAACAATTTATTTTCAATATCTTCCCTTACATCCTCACAATTCCAAACGAATGAATGAAAAAGTTTTTTTTTAATTTTCACAAATTAGCTGTTATTCCATCGTCGGGTGACCCATTTTCCTTGTAAGACATTTTTACAATTGAACAAAATGTAACTACACTCAAAATTGAAGCAAAAGAGGCAAAATGAATTGGAAAGAAAATGTTGATGAGGTAATCGCGACCAGAGAGGAATTAATATAAAGCGATAAAAGTAGCCCGTTAAATCTATCCCGTGTGAGATCAAGCAAGCTCTCCAGTCTACAAGAAACTGTATGGCGCCAGGAATTGGTGATATATCTGCGGAAAATTTTAAAAGGAAACGTAAAAATTGTTTGAAATTTAGCACTCCTTCTTTACAATTTCTCGGCGAATTCGAAAAGGAAAGGTCATTTCTAACTTACAAAAGAAGAGTTTTAATATGTGTAGTGATCGGAGGAACGATACCTTGCTCCTTACATAAATGAAGAAAGACTTACGACCTTTTATGGACGAATAATATATAATAATATATTTTGTGGAAAGAGCTCACTACGTTTCGACTTAGTTTTAAGTTGTCGTCAGGTGATCAAATAATAATAAATTATAACAAGAAACATAACATACTAATTGAGCGCAATATTAAACATAAATGTAAACACAAAATATGTTTAAGTCCATAAAAATTCGTAAGTCTTTCATTATTTATTTAATTAGATCATATAATGGACGTTAATTTTATAGAATTAATACTTTATATTTTCGGAGAATTACATTTTATATAGAATCCGAGGTTCCGAGTTCAAAACGCTTAAGACCAAGTGGCATTCAGAAGCAATACATGGTGCGTCTCTCACGTATTATTAGATAACAGGGAGATGAATGGAGCATGGAAGACGTGTTTTAGATGAGTAGACTCTGAGAAAGCCTTCGAATTTTTGTATTGATAAAATTCATGAAGATAAACTTCAACTCATAGATATGTAGATAAACTTCATCACGTAGAAAGTGTAAATGATATTTTTAATTAAAATATGGAAGATATACTTGCCAGGACGTACACGAAAGGAAACTCACGGTTCCAATCCCAGTTACATCAGATTGGAGACAGGATTTGATTTCTCCAACTCTTTTTCGGGTTGATGGATGTTGTTATGTGGAAGGTAGTACAGGTTAAAACAAGAGGTATCACCTGGAGGATTACGAACCAGTTACAAGATATAGATTTTGATATCTTAAAAACCACCATTAAAAAATGTAGAGCTCGAGAGCTGTAAATAATTAGCTAAATTTTATATTATTTGTCTAAAAATTTGAATTGTACTAAAATTAAATCATTGATAATTGTTACAAAGTAAAGTTCATTATTCAAATTATATTGAAGATGTCGATTGTTTTTGTTATTGAATATTATGACATCAACAATAAGACACGAAAAATAAAGTATGAACCAGGATCCGGAAAGCCAACGCCGGGAAAGATACAGATTTTTATTGATCTGTTTCAAACGATTTCCTGAATCCACCACAGAGAAGTTTTGTGTGTGTTTTACATTGAGTAGTAGCAAACGTACATGAAAGAGAATCCAACTGGCATCAATGAAGGACAGGAATGATTCTTGGTGAAGTACAGTGGAGAAAGATTTGTAAATGTGCGTGTTAAGGAAGAAGGTCAGATGGAGAAGCTGGATAATAATCAGTAACAGGACGTAGTCTGAGATTATTCGGTGAAACATGCTCTTTCCATTCATCGCCCTGATGTTTATTCTTATATCACCAGTGAGCTAGCAACTTTAGAGTAGTTTTTGAAATATATATATATTTAAGAGAAAATACTGTTTCTGCTAAAAATAACGTTTTCCCAAACTCTCTTTTGCACCAGTAATCGACATTGTCGAATATGAACGCCGAAAATAAATGAGGCAGTAGTCGATATGTTAGAACTCAAAACGTTGACAAGAAATGTTATTTACTTGTGGTATATTTCATACATTACAAATTATTTGTATTTACTAATTATTTATATCTCAGACATTGGTAATCAAAATAATTTACCACAATAAAATATGGAACAAATCATTGGCCTCTTAATTGACTGCATGAACGTGAAATTGAATACTCATAGAAGTGTTACCAATCATCATAGTTGCAGAAATTTCTTATATAATTTGGTGTTTCTTAATTTTGTATCCCGTGTCGACCACTGAAAATATAGAAAATTACAATTTAGTGATCGATACCCTCTCATACCTCAAGAGCCAAGGAAATCAACAAGAAAACTGCATTTCATGAGACAGAAAACCTAAATATGAAGAAAAAATAATATATTTTATGCTGGAGAATAAGTATTGCAGCGGAAAATGTAAATATCCTAATCTATCGTAGAGGAGAGTATTATATTTCTGCGGCGAATGACGGACAACCCTTTGAATCAACAGATATTTTTACTGCTTCATTCCTGTCATTATCTGCATAAATTGGGTGAAACCAGCTAAACTAAAACCAGAGTGAAAAAGATCCCTGAATCCTTGGTGTTTGGCTTTAAATTCTAAAGAATCGAATACTGGTGTAAATGTACCATTGTTTGAGAAAACGTTGTGATTCTCACCGTAAATGCGTTCTAGTTCTCCAATTCTCTCGGACTTCGTCAAAGCAGCGAAGTCTCTTTTTGAAGAAATTGTTGGTGGTTGGAGATCGGTATCCCTCGAAGCAATTACAGCGACTTTACACACCTCGCGACTGCGGTAGATATTCCGAGGACCGCTCGGGACATCCGCATGGAGCCACGAGTCTACCAGTTCCTGAGAAGTCATCTTGGGTAATAGACGAAGAGATTCTTGGAGATCTTTAGCAGAACCGGAAATTTGTGGCAATACTTGACGCACTGTGGACTCAGTTGCGGTGGAGCTGTCGCTGGTGGAAGTACCTTCGCCGGCTGAATTGTTTCTGTCACTGATGTTAGTACTTTCGTTACCAGAATTGTATCTTCGGTTTGAGCCTTTCATTCCAGTTTGTATTTCGTCCTCCTGTGCAGACGTATCACTTTCGAACACATCAGCACCTAAAGCTGTTGTCTTCGTCTCATTCGCATCTATGATGTTCAGACGACTTTTCTCTTTTGAGGAGTTATCTCCATTATTCCTATAGTTTACCTCTTTCACATCTGAATCTGCTCTTTTGTTTAATTTTGATTTTTCTGTTTGATTACATTTCGTTTCATTAGCTTCAAATTTTGGCACGCGATTTTCATATGATGCTTTCCCAAAATGCGATTCTTCTGTTAGATTCAATATTTCACAGATTATTTTATCTTTATCCAACTTCTTGCCGAGATGGATCAAATGATTCTGTGGGTTACAGCTGGAGTTTTGTTCACGTTTTGTTGGATTGAGACGTTTATTACAAGTTTTTTTATTGGTTGCCTCAACAGTAATGTCAGTATTTGGTGGAATTCTTCCACGATGTTCTGTGAAAAGTTGTCGTAGCAAATGAATAAAGAATTATTTGATTTGAAAATTATAAATTGCTGACTTAAGAGTTTGGAAATTGTTAATTGTATATTATCAGTCATTTCATTTTCCGGGAAGGAAGTTAAACGATATGATATAAAATAGTTTGAAAATCATATTTTTTTCGTAAAAAATTGTATATGTTTAATGAAATAAAATATTTTTGAGTCCTGGTTACAGATAAGAGTATTCATTTTGCTGCATATGAAGATTCATCATTGAAACTAGTATGAATCGTGTGAATTTTGTTTTGTAATGTAATAGCAAAAAATATAGTGGTATTCCTTTTTTATGATAGTTCTTTCTTATTTTTAAAAAATGATAACACTTTTCAATATATTTAAAAATTTTTATGATGTGACCTAAATACAAAAAAACCCGGTAGATTATGCTAACATTCAGGTGAAAATGCAATGTCCTTAAAAAATTGCGATCAGTTTTGAAAAGCAGGTAGAGGGTACCTCATGTACGAAATGATTCAACTTTTACATTGCTAGGAGCAACATTTACTCAGAAACACTACAAAACAATTATAAATTTGGAATGTCTCGTGCCGCCATGCTGGCGAACGCATGTGTCGAAATGTCGCGTCACGGATTCGTAGTCCGGTTAAGTGTCCAGTGACAGCAACTTGACCCTGAGTGGGCAGTTTCTGATTGTTCCTAGAATTGTGAGTGTTTTATCATTTCATGTGAGGTACCCTCTATCTAACTTTCAAAAATGATTGTAGTTTGTCCCTCTGTGTGCAACAGGTTTTTGCGTGTACATGCGTGTCATTTTCCATAATGTTAATAATAATAATAACAACTCGTTACTTGGTGTAATAAAAATAATTGAAAAGAGTTTTTGTAATTTTGTATAATTATTAAGAAAATAATTTATAATTGGAGTTTATATCAAAATGCTTAATTGTTATTCAGGAACTGTGGGAATTTATTATGAAGAACGTACATCACGAAAAAATTAAGAAATGTGCTGTTTAGGATGAGTCAATTAAAATAAACGTCTCAAATATTTCCTTAATGAATTAAGATACTGAAATGCAGTTTTCACAAAGATAATGTGTTATAGGGCTAATCATATGATGTATTGAAATAATAGTTGTTTTTTTTTAACAGGAGATATAGACACTTCTATTTATTTTTCATATGAAACTTAGCTTTACGTTGAAACTAAGTTTAACTATAAAATGGAAGCATTAATATAATTCCAACTAACTTCACATCGAAGTACTATAGCGTATTCTCATGGTGTTTTCATTAAAGTTACTTAATAAATGACTCTACTTTTCAAAACTTTAATATTACTGTTATTTTATATCAGAACCCTTAAAATAAAAAAGCAAAACTTTTTACTATTTCTTAAAATGTGTAAAATAGAACTTGTGCATATTTCCCCTTCCTGAAAGGAATCTCTTAACAACTTTTGCAAACATAGTTCAATAGTGAGAGAAACTGATTCCTCTCAGATATCCTCACATATTTGTGATTCCAATACTAAACCAGAATAGTAAAAAATGAAGTTTAAAATAATTTTTTGGGCATAAAATTATTGAACAATGTTACTAGGAAGTAATTAGTAATTTTAGAAAGTTAATTATTGTTATTCTCTTTACTTTCACATAGTTTTTGAATAAGTAGTCATGAAAACGTAAGATTATGATACACACGGAATCTTATTGTATTTTCAGGTATGGGTAAGATTACAGGAATTTTTGCAAATTCAATTTTTAAAATTAATTGTTAATTAATTGCTACACTTCTCATATAAAATAAAAAATTAATGGATATACCAGGTTTGATATCTTCTTGGAATTTGACTCCTCTCCGTAGGATTTCGCTCCATTTTCCTGTTTGTTCTTTCGGGAAAGTGTAGATTTCTTGAGGTGCAGAAGTTTTCCATTTAGTCTTTGCTGAACATAGAAACAATTTTACTTCTATTTTTTCTTTTATCATTTATGTGTTTCTAAATTTTTACTCAATGGGACATAAATGTATCGAACTGTTTCATTGTTCGTATTCATTGGATGGTTTATGTTCACAAAAAGAAATGGATTCGAATTCTGAAAGCTTTGTAAGTTTATATTGTTCCCATGGGAAGCAAATGGAATCTTCCATTGTAATAAGCATCCATGATCTTTTTGTTAAAATCCCCCAAATAAATTTTATCATAGTTTTCACAATTGCATCCTGAATTCTATTTTTTTAGGCAAAAGCAACATCAAAAGCTTATTTATCATAGGGGAAGTTAAGTGAATTTGTATCATTTTTGCTGTACAAACTTGTTTGTTTGAAGAGTGATTGTATTATTATTATTTTTATTATTACTAAGTATTTTCTAGGAGACATACATTAGTATATACTGAATGAGGGGTCATTTTGATATATCTCCTGTGCTAATCTTTGAAGTTCAACACAGAGCACACAATTTTACATGTCTCCAAAATGACCAATTTTCTTATTAAATTCTTATTAACTAAACCATTTGTTGTCATAACTATGGGAATGCTATCCATGGAATTATACATGTATACTTCTTTGTATTCTATTGCAAGAGGGGTATAATTTTTTTGATTCAGCTTGAATTGTATTGTCGTCTGCTGGGTAGGGGACATCAATGAGAAATATAGATTTATCTTGTAAGTCAAGTAAGAGGATGTCAGGTTTATTATGAAAGAATATGTAAGGACTAGTATACACCAGGTATTTATTGTTTTTATTTATATTATTATTTATCATCATCAACAAAGATCTTATTGGTGGATTCTCACAAGCAGACTTGATAAGCAGGGGTATGGAATACATGCAAAGCACTCCCTTCTTTGGTATTATCACCAATATTTACATAATTTGTATGTATGTATGTATTCTCATTTCAGTCAACTAAGGACCACAGTGGTGAATGCTAGTAAGGCCCAACTATGTGAGTTCTCTCACCAGGAACATCGTGAAACGTTTTGGGGGGAACAGCGTGAAGATGGATGGTAAAATTTTCAATCATCACAGCTATATGAACAGAGACAAAGTGAAAAGCTATTATTTTTTCTGCCTCCCCGGGAATCGACCATGCTAACCTTGAGCTATCGAAGAGGTTTTACTTAATTTATTTTTTCCTACCTGTTTTAATGCTAATAAAATTAAATACATTGCAGTATAGTCAGAAATCACAGAACTTGAATCTGAATGAGCTCCATTGGTCTCATTATAAATTATTTGAAATTAAATCTTACGTAATTGTCTTCCAGAAACTTCCTCCAATACCTCAGGAGAAATATCATGGTAGGTATCAGCTATTAGATTATCATGCATTTCCCTAATGGCATCATTGTATTTTAAATCACTATCTTCTCTCTTATTCACAGGTGTGTAGTACTGTTGAGATACTGAAGAACGTTTGTCCAAAATATATGGAAAAGGACCTGTAAAAAGGGATAAAGGTACATGTGCTTTGATTAACTCATAGGTTTTGGCACTGAACAAATAATATCTTCATTATCAGTCAAATATATGTAATTTCATGCGTTTACTTTTTACATATATTTTCTTCATTGAATAACTAATCTGAATTCCAGTAATATTGAATTAAATAATAAAAATAGTTATTTTTGTTTAATTCAAGAATAACATTTTGTTGGTGTATCATGGAAAAATGTTGGACACTGTTATATAATCTAATATTTAAGAACAAATTTATGAAATTTCTGATATTTCACTTTAAATGGATGAAATGAGGTAACAATATTTGATTAGTTTTCCTGCCTGACTCTTACTTAAACATATAGAGTTTAAAACTTGATTTTAATGGGGTATTGCTTTTACAGAGAAAAGGTGAGCTAATGAAGTATTTTTTTAAATTTGAATTTGAATGAGGTGAATTAAGGTGAAATGCAATTTTAATGACGAACAAAAATTATTGTCATTATTAGTTTCGCTCTGTGTACTTTTGGAAAGTAGATAAATAATTCACTACCATCAATTAAGTAAATATATAATATATTCCCAAGGTACCCAAAGGAGTCAGGATGAAGCTACAGAAGTTAAATAGAACCGTGGCAAGTTAAGAAATTTTTGAATTAAAAACAATAAGAAGCTATCATTAAAAAATATTTGCATGTTAAACAATTATTATTTAATACGCTAGGACAACTATATGATGAAGAGTTTTATTAATATAAAAATTAATTATTTTGGTGTATTAGAGGCACTACTGAACTGAATTTTATATTTGAAAGAACAAAACTTACCTTTCTTCTCCCAGGGAATTCCAAATTTCCAGCATGGCCCATGAATCAAACTCTCCCCCATACTTTCAAAGTAATCATTTAAAGATTCTTTTGAAATTTTTTTCTATTTTTAAGATTCTATTCTCCAGTAATATATTGTCACTAAGTTTTCTTGATATAAATCTGCAGAACAAATGAACACAAACATGGTACTTAAAGTACAATTGAATAATTAAAGAAGGTGTTTTGAGTAACTGATTTAATATAATTCAGTGTACAGTATAAATAAAATTTAACTGAATATATTGAACAGAAAATTAGGCAATTTCACGAATTGTCAGTTCACATTTTGTCATATTCTTACAATTTCACTTACTAGATTAATTTCAATTATTTAGGACAACTTCATGAATTACCTCTGTATTGACTCAATCCAAATTGTTAATATCAGGAAATTGAATGTGTGTCGAAGACACTAGAGGTGATATAATAAAACACAATGGAGTTAATGAGCATGGTCTGCACTTTCAAACATTCATTATTGACTGCAACCAGGGTACTGAGAAACAATGAAATATTTAATGAAAGATTTCAATAATATGTAGTAAACATATAATAAGCTAGTCGACCTGGAAGAATTGAATTTTTTCTTTATTGCAAAACATTAAAACATATGATACATATTACTTCTATCATTTCCATATAGTTGTAGTCTGTTATAGTATATACTTATAGTACCAATCATGAAATGAATCAAGGAAATTTTATTAAATAATTTTCTTCATGAATAAATACACTTTTGTTCTCAGTTGACAGTTAGTGATAAATGGTCTTGCTGATCCCACAGTCAATATGAAAATGGGTCCAGTTTCAATAGTTAAAAACTATTATTTGACAAGTCCAGTAAAATTATATATCCATGTTGTATGTTCTCTCTTTGCCTCAATTTTTATGCAAATTGTTTTCCCTAGTTTAGTAATGTTTTATATATTGTAGCTTGTGTGATTGTAAGATACTACTTTAGTACTATCAGTTAAGTTTCAAATTCAGTACTGTGACAAGTTCTATTATGTGTGATAATAACATTGATCTTTGAATCTAATTTCATTCAATTTGTTTCCACATTTGGAGTTGATTGATAAGTCAACATCTCCAATTCATGGAAGTCTAACTTGATGTCATCATTTTGATAATCCCACTGTCCAAATACTATGTGCTTCGTATGTAAAGTGGGGACTCAATGAAAAAAGAAAAAGAAAAAAAGAAAAAAAATACCATTATTTCATTGCATAGAAATCATTACTATACATATGTATTCTCAGTGAAGTGTAGCTTATCACAGAAGGCAAACAACAACATACATCAACATAACATTGAGAGGAACAGAATGTGGGAAGGAGAGAGACAATGATAACAGAGCAGCCTTTAAATTTAATATTAAGATTGCTTGTTCAATGTTCTAAAAGTAACTCTTTCAGTGAAACTTAACAAGGGTGAGGACCTCATATACCAACAAAGGATCGTGTGATACATATCGACAGCTATCGCACTCACTAGACCAGTTGGGATAAGGAAAACTATAATAATTGTTCAAAGTTATACATCTATCTGCTAAAAATAAATTAGTATAAATGGATTTCAAGAATAATTTTTATATTTATTTATCAATTTAATTTATACCATATTTGAAATTATTGACATTCAAATTGTTGTAAATATCTTTAGAATGCCTCAATATTTATGAGGCATTGTACATTGTGACTATGCATAATCAAGGGTGGTTTAATTTAACTTTGTCTATAATAGTAGTTTTTGCATGCGTTGTTATAATGTTAGCCAAGCAAATAAGGTGTGGTGTGTTCTCTAATACTCGACAGATGATTCGTAAATGAAGAAAGTGTAGCTAATGAATACACAGTTCAAATACAAAAGCGGGAATATGGCCAAGACAACCAGAGAATGCCAATTCGATAAGAGAGAGAAATCTAGTGAGTGAACTCGAAACTGCACAGAGAACTACTTTACCATTGGCAACTAGGTAGCGTGAGCATGAGGTACGGCAATAAAATATTTTTTTCTGGTGTTGAATTATAGCACGTCTATAGTGAAAGTGGGTGCATAACTAAATGACAAATAATAACTTATAATTAATATTCCGAGGAGAATACAACTGATTGAAGAACAGGAGAAGAAATAAGAAATTGGTAAGACAAGGAGACAAAAATTAATCATTAATGGCTGCAGGAGACAAAATATCAGGATCAATGTTACGAATGTTAGAAGATCATGATGATACTTCACGGTTGGTGATTGGATGACTACTGCCAATGCGTAATAATGTGGGTTTATTACATCGTCTTCATGTCATCAAATGGGGTTTTAAGGAAGTGGTTTTCGTATTTTCATACTTAAGATATTGAAATTTTTGAAGTTTATTTAAAATATACATGTGGTCTCGGGATTTTACAATTTTAGTCTTTCAAGAAACAAAAACCTTTTTTATTGATAAATTAAAGTAGTTGCGTTTTTATTCGTCAAATTATATATTTGAATATGAATAAAGTCAGGAAAGAATGGCACCTATCCTATTACCAATGTGGACATTTTCAACGTTGAAACATCCGTGCCCTTATTATTCCGTTATACTTCTTGGGTACATTGATCGAATTTATGATATAGATATGGTCATCGGTCATAAGTTAATATGATACTAAACTATTATTGTGATTTTATTTTGTTCAATTTTTAAGACTGGGAAACAGTCGTGATTTTCCAAGAATTAAATTTCCCAAATTGTTAGTTCTAATCACAGGCTTCGGAAATTTTGGACGTTTAGGATCAGCAATGCTGTGAATGGATTTATATTCCTCTTCCTCCATTGTTTACACCGAACTATTTTATCTCGTTTTTAAAGCTTCCCAATGTTGATTAACTTCTCTTATCCGTGGTTTCTTTCATTTAGCACAGCTGCGTAGCGAGGGCGTGAGTTAAATATAACTAATTTCTTGTTATGTTAGTAAGGGGCAAAACTTCAAATTTGTCAATATCCATTTAGTAAATCTGTTTATGTAATGTTTAATAAGTGTATAATGGTCATAAATTCTTGTGTTATGTTAGTAACACAGGAAGGGGGATTCTAAGGAATCATTCAAATGTTTTNGGATATATGTAGGAATAGTGTTCCTACAAACACACTTTAATACACTTATTAAACATTACATAAACAGATTTACTAAATGGATATTTACAAATTTGAAGTTTTGCCCCCAGAAGTTATTATACAAAAAATTATACAGAATTACTAAATGGAAAAATATAATCAATTTGAAGTGCATGATGAATTTACATTCCTAGATCACAGAGTTTTCGGTATCTACTTGAAAAATATAAATTTTCCAGAGTGCAACTCAGGCCCCTACTGGATGGTGATCATAACACAAAGAAATACAATAGATGGATCACCCAAGGGATTAGGATTTCTTCAAAAAACAAACGCCGTTTATATTATCTTTCAAAACGCTATAACCAACCACCCGAATTCCATAATTATTTTCGTAAATATAAGACTATTCTTCGAAAAGTAGTCTATGCAGCTAAAGTTATGGAAAACGACAGGCATATACTAAAATCGAACAACCGGATGAAAGCCATGTGGAATATTGTTAACAATTACACGTCAACTTCTGAAAACCGCGAAGAAAATGTTTCTTTATTAAACGATGACAAAATCGTAACAAATCCTCAGGACAT
>NNCF01128498.1:23544-41223 GCA_002313205.1 Laupala kohalensis | reverse complement strand
TTCGATGTCATCGATCACGGAATTCTCCTTTCCAAATTGCATTCTTTAGGCATTCGTGGACTTCCACATCAACGGCTAACTTCTTATTTAAAAGATAGGTATCAACAGGTCGAAATATCCTATACTAAAAATAAAATACTTCAGCGTGTCTTTCAGAAACTTGCGGAGTACCCCAAGGATCCATTTTCGGCCCTATACACTTTTTATTGTATGTGACCGACATGTCATCATCCACATCAGATTGCAAAATGGTTCTTTTTGCTGATGACACTAATTTACTATGTAAACACGCCAACGCTCAAAAAGTTTTGTCTAACCTTTCGACTTGGTTCCATGCAAATCGTCTCATTGTAAACACTGACAAAACAGTGTCTATGTCATTTCACAATAGTATCACAAAATCTTTACCCCAGGTTTCTCTTTCTTTAAACGGAACACAATTAAAAACTGTTACAAATACAAAATTCTTAGGTCTCCATATTCAAGACAACCTCAAATGGAATTGTCACATTGACAATCTTAATTCCCAATTAAGCAAATTGTGTTACGCATTCCGAATCTTAGTTAACGCAGTTAGTCCACGTATTTCCCGTTGCGTATATTTTGCAAACGTTTACTCCCATTTACGTTACGGCATTACCTTCTGGGGTAATTCCGGTCAGAGTATTCAAACTTTCAGAATTCAGAAGAGGATAGTTCGGATAATTTGTAAATCTCACCCCCGAAACTCTTGTAAACCTTTATTCAAGGAATTAAATATCTTAACACTTCCCTGCATTTATATTTATGAAACGGTCGTGTTTGTTAAGACCGAATTACTGAAGTGCCACCCTTGCTTTATACGAAACAGTCTCGTTCACGAACACTATACACGCAATAGTAGTAATATTCATCGCCCTAGAGTGTCAACCACTCTTTGCCAAAAGGGACCATACCATTCGGGAATCGTTCTATATAATTCCCTGCCCAAGAATATAAAAGATATTATGAAATTGAATATCTTCAAATCCGCGGTTAAAAACTACCTCCTGCACCAGTGCTTCTACACTGTAAAAGAATTTATTGATTTTAATACAAGTTAAATCCGTCTTGTACTTTATCACGCCATTGCTGTAGCACTTTTTAAATAACATATATCAATTTAAAAAAAAACTATTTTCTTGCATGGTTGTGTTGCCGTATGACTCATATTAATTTAGTTTTATGTGTACTCATCTTTGGCACGGTTGTGTACATTAATTCTGTAGCCCCATCCTGGGCCGGGTATTTCTCCGTTTTTCCTTCGGGTAGAGGCGGATTTATTATACAGGTTCTCTACGCTTTGTCTAGGGGCGTGTTTATTGTAACAATAAATCGTGAATTTAGTGTTTTTTCAACTCTTATGATTTTTAAACACTATACTCAGAATAATCTATAGTTCGATAATAACTTGTACGTGTAAATTTACAAACATATTGACATTCTATTAGTATTATAACTCGCAGCTAACTTTTTATCTTATCTAGGAACTTATGCAAAAAAATTTAGAATCCACCTCTGCCTTAGGGCCCTTGATCGGAATTGATGAGATGGTCCCTTGCTTGCTTCCGGAGAGTAAATTAGTTTATTGCCCTCCACGTGGTCATACGCAGTTTGTACTGTTTTTTGACAATAAATTTATTATTATTATCATATTACATGCTTGTTATGATCTTGAGACTTCCCCGTGGATACTGGATTCAATAATTCATTGATGCTTAGTTGTTCCAACGGATGACTTCACGAAGTCACCTCTCGTTAGTAAGCATAGAAATTTTCCTACATTTCTGAGAGGGTGACTTTGGGCTTCGAAAATGTTAAACAATGAATTGAAATAGTGTGTTAAGAAGTATGAACATAAAACGACGAGTTAGGCGGAGTGAATAGGAAGGAAATCATTAGAGTATTTCAGGTACGGAGTTTCATTGTAAGTTGGAATGCATGGAGAATAGGGATATATATACAACGGAAGTGTACGATGAACGGATAATTTTTTTCTTTTTAACATTCATGAAGTTTCACTGCAACAACATGTATTCGCTTTCAAACTCTTACATATACTCTTGATGGGCCCACCAATAGAACATAAAATGTCTACACAAATTAATATAAAAACAAAATATTGGGAAATGTAGAAAGGCATCCCATAATGAACAAACAAAGTAATGGAGGATATAACAGAACTAATCATTTCGACATTCATCGACAAAAATTTGTACTTAATTTTGTTACTATTATTTCTAACTTGTTTTCACGCATTCACATTTTTAAAAATGTGCATTAATACACCAAACATTTGACGTGTAATTTTTGCATTAACATTTTATAATACACTTAAGTTTACATAGTACACTAGTGAATTGAATGTTTTGAATTAAGACTTGATAGTCAAAACATCTCAGTTATAAATCGCTCTTGCTTTCATAACTAATATTTCATTTCGTTTCAGTCAAAAGAGTTTCTCTCAATATTTGCGGTTTGTGAAACATCGGAAAAACCATTTGTCGATCTGATTTTGACACGAACGCGTTACTACCAGAATTTATTGCAGATATTAGAAGTTATAAATATTTTAGAAGTTAAACGTATGCATTCACGTTAAGGTAAATTCTGGTGGTCTATGGTTATGTATAAGTCCCGTCACTATTCCTAAGAAGTCTTATTGTGTCAAGAGATAGCATTTGATTCTACTGTATACGGGTTGACATTAGTAGATTGTAGTACGGAAGGAAATAATAAGCAATCGTCATGGAACGACCGATGGCCACGTAAGGTAAACCGATATTTAAGAGAGTGTATCGACGAAATTATACTAACACACGGTTATAGAAACATTACGTTCGCTTACAAAGTTTATGGCGCAAATTTCCACAGCAAGGCAATGAAACACAAACGAACTGATACGTCTAAATCAGGATATTTGGAAAAGCAATCAATGACTTTCGTAGTTCCCAATGTTAAGTCCCAGTAAAGAACCTAGGGCTGCACTCGAACGTAATGTGATGCATAGTATGATTGATGTTTTCCCAGTCACATGAGCTAGACGATCATTACGAAGCCCCGTCTTCCATTTCCAGCCTGCACTCCTTTTAAAGTGACCCAGTTTCTGCGTACGCGTACACACATACGTTTTTATTTAAAAAAATTAAAATAAAACTAAGTTCAAGTCACAAAGGGATAATTTCCTTTCAATAGTTGTTTCTTCATTACTATTTCCTGTAGCATAAATTGAGTGATGCTTATTTATGGTCGTCGTTGTGTAATGTATATTTACTTCCAGCCATTGACTTAAGCCTCCAATCTTCAATTACATTGCTCCTCCATACTGCTTCTTTAAAACTCTCCGCGGAAAGATATATCGGCCAGCTTCAAAGAATAGAGGGTGGGAGCGACAGTTATTTATCTATTTACGGTCTCTAAACTTGCACTTTCCTCTCAACTTACGAGAAGTAAAGCTGGTATTGCCAAATGTCGAGATGCTCCCAGAAGAAAAAGGACAGTTGCGAACATGGCTCTTTCGTCTGTAATTTCTTTGCTGTCTCGCTCGCCTTGATAGGTCCCTCGCGTGGAGTTTCTTGAGCCTCGGGGTCTTCTTATTTGTAATAAAAGATGCACATCTTCAAGGGAATAAAAAAGAACTTTCAAGAGAGAATGCAAATACCTCGAAAGAAACGAGTTAAAGGTTAGAGACGAAACGTTGAAACCATGCACAAGAATACGGAAGAAAAGGAAGATACATAAATTGTAATGAAACCCTTTTTATAAATAAACAAATAAATAAATACATATTTATTGTAATTGAATTGCAGTCAAATAACTGTCAAAAGAAATATCACTGCTGTTTGCGTCACTATATTAAAATTTATCAGAAAGCTAAATTAAATCTAAACCTGGAAATTAGATATTCATGAAGTGCTAACCGCCCTAAATTAATGTTCAATCTGATCCATCATTGAAAATAATTTTTAAAACATGTTTCACGGAACGGGAAATAGTAGAAATTAAGTTTGATATGGGCGAGGTGGTATTTCATTTATTCCTCTTGAGTAGTAATTAAATTTCAACTCACTCCGTCACTTAACAGGTAAAACATATTAGTCAGTGGTTGATTCATTTGCTTGCCATCGTGTGTTGAATGTCATATGTTCGTATTGTCTATAGAAGATTTCTACAAAAAAAATGTGCTATGGATACATTATATGAAGAATTTTGTACTTTCGCTCAGTGTGTTTGCCACCAGTGCATAGCAAAATCTATGACCGTACTGTGCTCGGCAAGGTGGTATGAATATCAAACAATTCAACTAACTTGAAATAATTTTCTTGAACTTTAAACGCACACTTAATGTAATAAATTACACTATCTTACTAATAATTTTATTCAGATCAACTTTGTTTCAAATGCACTTCAATTGCTATAAGGAAGGTGAACTGTGAGAGTTCTAATTCAAAATTCTCTTTTAGGAGATCATAGTGCTGCTCTACAAGAACCAAGTTTTCATTCTCTTCATAAGTAAGTGAACTTTTTTTTTCTAACAATAGTTTTTATTGATTCAATTCTTTTTATTCGAGAGTTTGCGTAAACCTCCGAAGTTACTCATTTGATGTTTGTATTTAATCATACCTTTAATTTACAGTTCGCAAATCCTTTCATAATCGAATAATTCATATTTCGCGTAATCTAATTGTTACATTACACTACTACAACGTCTTCAATCACGACTGAAGAGTATGAAACGTATTCAATGTTATTTTTGTTTATCAGAGAATCGATTTCTAATACTAATATGCGAATAACTCTGGAGCTCAAAAACTGGGCAGACTGAATCAGTAATGAATCCATAGCCTTTTCAATGTGTCTTGACAGAGCATTTGTTGCTGCAAGAGAACATACCTCCGCCAATCACCGTGGATATCATCGTAACCTCAGTCCCTCTGTGAGGTTTTTTCTTTATCCGTGAATTCGTCAATCGTCCACTTTTTTCTGCAAAGATCGCGACTGAAGAGTCTTCCATCCGACGCTGATTCATGCTCTCGTTTCGTCTGTCTATCCCCAATGGAAAGTTAATCTGAATTCAATTCCGACTTGCGGGTTTTGCTTCGAGAAAGGTGAAAGGTTACTTTCACAACGAAGGGTTGACTGAAGGCGGCTGCGAAAGGCGGGGTTGCTCCTGAAGAAAAATCGCGGAAAAGACAAAGTGCGCGGAGGAGGAATGTCTCCAGAGTTCCAAAAGGAAACTGGAGTGTACTCACAGTATCTAATGGGTAATTAATCCCAACAATGATGTCCAAGAGATTACAGAAGTTTATCGATGAAACGATCGTTTTTATGTTAACCAAATTAAAATTCTTTTTTACTTATTTCTCAATATCATCAGATTTCAAAACGTTTAATCTATTCACACATCATTTTTTTGTTCTAGAAATAATGTCTATGTTCCCACCGAATGAAAAAGAAATATTTTTTAAAACACACGATGAATCATTGTTATATATTATTTAAATGAATATTATAAATCTTTTCAAAAAATTCGTTTACGTTCATATACTTGATGTATATAGAATGTAATAAAATTCCGTTTACATTTAAGCACTAAAGTTGGAATAAACGTGTGGGAGATGACGTCATAGCAAATGCTCTTTTATAATAATATTTCACCTCTTCAGATCATGAAGTAATATAATCATGGGATCGGAAAGTTTGGTGGTGCCATCTACGAGGACAACTAAAAACTACAACCCTGTTATGGATGACCGGTATGAGAATTGTATCATTAGGTTAGCATATCCGGTAGTTCTTTCTGCATCTACGTTTGCCATTCAATTATAAATATTCAATTCAAGAGCTCTCTTCCATTTATTTTCTTCCGTACGTTCCAAACCATTCAAATGGTTCTCCTAAGTTACAATTTGTGGTAGGTGGGGTAAATTAAGAATAAAATCAGACATTACTCTCATATACGTTTGAAATGTATTCTGAAAATATGTATACATTTTAAAAGTATTCAAAACACGTACACATATATAGAGAATTACATTATATAGAAATAAATCAATGTTAATTATTTAAAAATGCATGCACAAATCTTAAGTTAAAAGACATTCTGAAATATAATCCTAATAGGAAAAATGTCTTTAAAATAAACACGTTTAAGCAAAGCTACACACTATAAAACAATATTAACACACATCAAATACGTCTAGTAACTGATTTTGTTCATGTATAGTTCGCCTATGTACCTATTGATCATACTTATGATTATCGCATGGATATGACTTTTCCATATTGCATTTTAACCCTTCACTGCACAATTGTTTTACTGTCATAAATTTAATATATGAAATCAAATATACTTAGTGAGACACGGGAAAATATTATTTTAAATCTAATTTACAAAATTTCATTTAATAGATTAAAAATCAGCATGTGTCTCAGGAGGAACAGCGTCCACTTGTGCGTCGTAGTAAAAAGGGTTAAGAAATCTGTTTCTGCTCCATGACCACTACTCCATTCTATTCTTACATTTGATCAGTAATTCATAATTTAGCATTGAAAATTGAACAATAAATTGTAAAATGAAATCAACATTGTAATTTTGAAAGTTTTGGAATATTTTTCAGGAAATTTTCAAAAATCAAATAATTGTAATCTATGGTTTGTTCCTAAGCCTAATTTCACAACACCTTTCACATGATCTAAAATAAGTCTAATTTTATGCAACCTGTCTTGTCCAATTTCTCCATTTGGCACATCACACTCGCTATCATTGAAATGGAAATATTTCCTTATTTCAAAACGTTTTACAGCCATTGTCTCAATTATTGTTCTGTTACCTATAATTTCATTCCAGTAATTTCTGGTACATGCACTAAGGACATTATGATGTAGATACCGAGAAATGTTTTTCCAAGTTCAATTATAGTAATGGAGAAAGGTTTGTTTGGATCTTACTGTATTTGTGAGCTTCATTGCATATCTTTTCAAACAACTCTTCAGTAAAGAAAAAAAAATCAAAGAATAAATTAACTAACTGTAGAATTTCTCCAGGTGAAATACATGAGCCAGTGAAACAAATTTCTTCTCCAGTTCTAAGCATAGAAACGTGTTATGGAAACAGGTTTCTAAATTTTACAGTGCCTGGACTTTGCGATGGACGAGACCTTACCGGGAGTGGAGGAGGCGACGGTATGAGGTTAGAGAGCTTTCGTTTCACACCCCTTGTTCCATATAGGCATGGATTGACTCGTAGTTGCTCAGTCAATGTAAATTGCTTGCGGTTCAAATAGAATAGAACTGTTGGTTCCACTTTTGTTTTATTTGCTACAGTCTCAACCACTGGCTCCAAATTAGTAAACGTAGAAGTGAATAAATCTGATTCCTCAGATATAAAGGCTGCTTGCTCGTAAAGGTTGGCCTAAATAAGTCAAAACAACATTCAATTTCAGCAACAACATTCAATTTATAACTAATATTGTCTTCTTCTTCCGCATTATCATAATCTGAATCTCCAAGTTCATCTTTACTACCTATTGGTATTGCTAGAGCAATGGCCGACTCTGTTAATATCTCAGCTTGTCAGCTGATACTTACTTAGTGCAAGAGAACATGAATAAGACTTAATATGAATAAGAACACGGAATAATACTTACAGAATAAGATTTACACTTGTAATTAGGAAACAGAAGTCATAACCATAAATATCGCTCAACTTTGCAAGAGAAATATCACCTCAACTGACTATTGTTTGGGCGAAGTGCTTCTTGCAATGGATGAAAGTGAGAAATAGTACAATTGGTCTCAGAGGGAACAAAGTGTTTTTATAAAATTATAAATATGTGACATTAAAAAAATGTTAATAATTCTTTATTTTACATTGTACTAAACTGATAAAAAAATTGTGACACAATTGTTACACTCCAACAGGACTAATATGTTACACAAAATTGTGTATTTACAATAATCAGTCGGTAATGCTTTGTGAATTATAGAATACTTAATTGCGTATTTGTATATGAGATTAAGCTGAAAATTTGCAAGCTCCCTATTCCTTATGCTTTGAATACTACGAGTAACATTTCCCGTTGTGTAAATATGGTCCATTATANGACTAATATGTTACACAAAATTGTGTATTTACAATAATCAGTCGGTAATGCTTTGTGAATTATAGAATACTTAATTGCGTATTTGTATGATGAGATTAAGCTGAAAATTTGCAAGCTCCCTATTCCTTATGCTTTGAATACTACGAGTAACATTTCCCGTTGTGTAAATATGGTCCATTATTGATTTATAAGACGAAAACCAGTTTGGGTATTGTGAGACCCACCGTGCAGTGAAGGGTTAACCTGTCTGGAAGTTTTGGAAATGTCCTTGGCGCTGTGGTCATTATTGAACTAGAGTGTAGAACCTCAATGTTCGCGCAATATAGCACTAGTGTCAAACCCATCCTTTGTATGGTGCTAGAACCAATCCACGTCTGAAGACGAACCAAACTCTCCAGTCACATCGTTTTCCGACTGACATATCCGTGAACATGCCACAGATGCCCACAAATTGTGTATGTCGATTTTCTTCGGTTGTATTTGTGGTGTGGTATATTCGTATATAATCAGTAGTATGATCAAGTAGGACAAGATTACTTCATGCTATTTCTCTGTTCTGTACGTTAACGTACTCCTTCGTGAAATTTGGTGAATTTTCTTGATGATAGTGATGATAAAATTGGTTTCACGAGTTACTGCTACATGACCTCTCGCTGTCGAAGTGGTACTATAATTAACATAAAGTAGTTTCATAGTCCCCAAAGACCTCAGTACAGATGAAACGACGATAGTGCCTTCTCAAGGTTGAGTCGCGAAACAGACCGAGTTTTCCCTCCTATTTCTATATATTACTTCATGGTTTACAATACACGTCACGTCTTTTTCATCAGCATGTAATCAAAACCATTGCTTTGTGTTGATTATTGCTTCCCTTTTCTAAGAGAAACCTTAGTGCACAAATCATGGTTACTATGAATACTTTGTGCATTTCTTCACTAATAAAGACTGGTATTACACTCTCTTTTAAGAAATGAAGGGTTTCTGTTGCTTCGTTATGTCAAAGTAAAAATTTCAGTATATCGAATAAAAAATAACTAATCATTATTGTCGAACTGTTTTTTCGAACAAATACTATAAAAATCGTTGATTCTCAAAGATTAATAAAAAAAGTCAATCTTATTGAGAATCCTGTTACTTGTGGGTGAACTATTTTTAAATGTTTTGGAGACGTTAACACACAAAAACGAGAAAAGTAAATCTATACAATTTTATGTCATGAAAGGTTTCCAGTTATCTCAATGTGTATTCACATTTATTGCGTTTATGATAAAATCATATTAAATCAGATTAAGGTACGTTTTTCACTTGTATATATGTATGCGCGACTTGTTTGGGGTACATGTCAGTTTGTTTGAGCTAGTTCTATATAGTTACTCTTTGATACGTCGCGCGATAAGTCCTCAGACAAATCCTGACTTTTTGTATGAGCTTCATTTAGGGTGTACAAGTCGCAAACGCGGATGCGCATGCGTTGAAACCATGGCCGGTACGCGCTCCATGATTGTTTACAACCTAGTTGAGTTTTTTGTAGGTTATATCATTGTTGTCATACGTTTTCCTCCTATTCTGAAGACTCCTGTAATCTTAAGTGTTTGGTATTGCTTTTTATATGAACTAGTTAAGTTTAAATTAGTCTATTTATCCAGTAGATTAGTATATCGGTTTGTATCTTATCGCGATGCCCGAGAATTCCCTGATACAAATTGCGAAGCGTAAACGCTGCCGCACATCTGTATGAAGTAGAAGTGTCTGAGCTCATACAACTCTCAACCCTTCGAAAAGTTGCAATACAAGTATCTCATACATGTATACATGTGTTAACGTAGTCGTTCATACATGCATACAAATGTAAATGTACCATCACGGTGATAATTTTCATCTTCTTCAAGTCTATGTCAATGCATAATCTTTGGAGCAACATCCGAATCGAATTTCTTGAGTTTTGACTCGATGTAATCCTGACGGAGGTGAAAATAGGACAGTAGAAGAAGAGTTATGCGATTGTTTTCGATCGAAAGAAGAAACTGAATCGTTGTCAATTTATAGAGCTTTATATTCACAAAAAATGCAGCAATTGGTTTCTCTACAGATGAATTTTCACCCGGCAAATTTGTGAGTATTATCGTCATCTACAATCATGTACCATGAATCGCAATTTAGGTGCACCTTCACATGACTTGGCCTCTCCCGTTGTGCCAGCAGAATGAGTCTCAGTGGAAGCTAGTACGTGTTTGCTGAGGCGAGCATACAGATGCGGATGTGCGTTTGCGCGTGGAAATTGCATCACGCCAACCAGTACACAAGCAAACTCCTCTTCTCTCTGCAATCTTACTTTGACGACAGGTGCTTCTCTCTCTGTTCCTTTGTTTCCATCTACGTCAGACATAATGCATGGCAGTCACTGATCAATGATATCACGAAAAATACGGGAGAAAGATAAAATAATTTATTGGAATCTACTAAGTCGTTTTGACTTGTTTTGTATACTATCTTTTTGTAATATGTAAATGTTTACTATATTGTTTTGACTATACAATATACGGAAGCAAGACGAAAAAATATCCAAAAAAAGTGTGAGCCGATTGAAGCTTACTAATACTCAATAATCTAGGCTTATCGTAAAATATAAATATAATATTTTCAACGTTTTGAATTCCATCATCTCGTTTCATGCGTCCGTACCAAACATAGGTATTCACAATGCATTTATTTTCTCCATCATAAGTATCATTTCCTTTTCAAAAACAATGAATATTGTGTCTTTTGTTGAGTTGTGAGCTTATTCATCTCAATATCTAGTGTTCTTTATTTATGCTGACGTCATGTCAGATCATGCGCACATTCCCTTTATTCATTTCTCATTATCAAGTTCGAGAAGCGTTGTTAGTTCTCCCACTAGTCCACAGATAGCACTACGTGGAGGTTCTGCAGATCAAAGTTTATATTACCAAGCTTCTAAAGACCTTGCCATAGTTCAGGGACTGATAGTGATATGACTGGAATAAGATATTCGCCTTATGATACATTTTTCGATTTAATTATCTGTAAAAATAATACCTAATTACTTTCACTGAAAATTTTTGTTTTCTCATAACTGTGAGAGTTTTCTATCCAAAACTTGCGGCGAGTTTTCTATCAATTTTTACGTAAATTATTCTCCTACCTCTTAATTTTCTGACATATATGAAAGAAAATATTCAGGTGTTAATAGTGCAAGACATTTATCAGCTAAGTTACGTAAGTCCTTGAGGAAACCATGTTAGTGTTCACCCTTATATCGATATTATGAATATCGATGTTATTCATAATACTCAACGCGTGAATTTCATCGTCTAAATACGATTTTGTAGTATAACCAAGAGTTGTATTGAACTAATAATAATTTGTTCTTTCAACGAGAAAAGTCTTTTAAGAAAACCACAGTTCGATCTGGGTCCTTTATGTATGAAGATGATTTGTGAAACCATATATGTACATTTTATCTGAAGCTTTCCCTGTCAAAACAAAGATCTATTAAAGTTTGACAGAACGGTAACTTAGTCTCCATGGTGATGGATTTGAGTGTGGTTCCTCACATGGAGAATGTACTCGTACACTATTTGAATCTGAACCACGTAATGAACTTTCATGACCAAACATGTGCTAGACCTTTGAAGCCACCAGCATGAAGTAAAATAACAACGGGAGGGGAAACTCGGCTAGTTGCGCGAATCCACCTTGAAGGGCACTGGTGTTGTGATGTCTAGGAGTTCCTCTAAATACTTTTCTATTGGTTATAGTATGTCTTCGTCAGAGAGAGTAACAGTTGCAGAAAGATTTGTTACCATCTCTCTCGTCAATATCATCAAAGAAATTCACCAAAATCGGTGAGGTTCGATAGTTAGCGATGTGNTTTTTATAATGATAAACAGTGGAGATCGCGCTAATTGAGCGAGCTTGTGAGAACGTTGCTGCCATTTCACGTCGTAAAACGAAAATGCTCAAGTAAGAAGTCTTTATGTTCAAGTTTTCCGGTACGATTCACCGTGTCATTGATCTACGTTCTTCATTTATTGCAGAAATAGTTCTCTTCCATTAGTTTTATTACTTACTTTCCAATTTCAAGCAGGTCACCCATATCGCAGTTTGGGGGGAAGGCGAAGTAAAGGAACAATAAAAACATATTTCAATAATGTATTACATTTACAAACTGTATTCTAAATATTATGATACATATTACATCATTAGACATATTCAATAACACTAGAAAACATTCCGTAACGTTGTAGAACATACACAAAGATGCAAGGGAACTTTGTTATGCAATGACACTAGAATATATCCTATAACATTGAAAACATATACAATGACATGAAGAACCATACCGGAAAACTTGAACACGAACTCTTCTTACTTGAGCATGTGTCTGGAGCAGACAGGCACCTGTACTCATCAGGTTGCCAACAGAACGTGCGCAATGGAATCAACTTGATATTGGAGTAAGTTCCCTGTTTTTCTAACAGGGCGCGTTAACTGTACGTAAACAAAGTGAAACGAGCAACTCAGAAACACTTGAACGTCTGAAGTGTTACGAAGTGTCGACATAGTCAGGCCCCGGATAAAAAATGAAGTATCTCATTTTTTGTTATGAAATAGAAATAGTTCTATGCTGTGAGATAATGAATTCCTATCACATTATTGAATATTTTGCATCTTATATAGCAATTTCAATGCATTCTTAATCTAAACAATGAAAAGATAACCTGACAATGACAATATTACATTATGAATAGTTAATAAGAAAATTACTTTATAAATAATAAAAAGTAACTAATTGATCCCGGTATTGCGATCTTTTTACTGCCAAATCTATTTAATTTTGATGTAGTTTTTGCGGTGAGATTTGTTATGTACAACCGCTTTCTTAGGTCATCATTGATTTACCTCTATTTGAGCTTGTTTATGTTTTTAATACCGTGGCAGAATTCAAATCATGCCCTAATTCTCTGCTGGATCTGAAACAAATATAATAATAATAATAATAATTTTATTTCCAGCATCACTTTTACAAAAGATGATACAGTTTAAACTTTTTGGAATTCTGACCAATATCCAGTTGTATGTCAGTTACACGAATAAAATATAATTGTACGGCAACAAAAAATAATGAGTCCGTTTCACCAGTCAATTTCTTTGTAGTCAACATGCTGCTATTTGTGGCAGACGTGAATGCGTGATAAACGATGTTCCTGTTTTTTAAATGTTATTGCAAAGCAAGCTATTGCATTCAAAAGTAGTGGGAAAGCAAAGTCGGGGAGTTCAAAACACATCGACTAAAAATAGTTTCATATCCCGTGATCATATTGTTGCGCAGTGTGGAGATGTGGTCGAGTTCACAACCAAGTCTCCGCTTCCACAAGATAAATAAAATGGACAGGTTTTTTTTTAACTTCTTGCCTTGTAGCAATTTTATTGAATACAACTAGAAAGCCGTTTAAAGTAATGACACCGTGTGACAACACGGGAACCTGGACGTCGTCAGTGCTTGCAGAGCGTCCGTGGCGGCGATCCGTGTCGTTGGTCCCTCAGAGGTTTGTGGCGTTGTAGGACGATTCGCAGGACTCGCGTTCGCATCCAGTGGGGCCCTTCTCGTGAGGAATTCGGTCGAGGTGTCTTGTGGTCTTTCCAGTTCAAGCGGCGCCGAAGTTCTTCGCTTTGGAGAATCCTTGACGGGTTTGGCTTGTCGCCGTATTTAAATATTCGTGTTCCAGGTTGTGGACGTACGTAGTAAGTAAAGCTAGTTGCTTTTAGGATCTCGGAATTGAAATTAAGTGAAATTCATCGAGATTGAAACTTTCGCATATAAGATCGTACGGAGCGCGTTTAACGAGCGTGAGCTGAACGGCTAGAGAAGGCTGGAATGAATGTTATCCGTCGCCAAGCATGGTTCCTTAAAAATGAAGATAAATGAAAGTCTAATTCATACCAGACGTAATTTGCTCTGATAGATGTAGTTTGTGAAGGTGTCGTCACGAGGCGGTTACTTGTTTACTCGTGCTCATGTACTCGCATAGAAATCATTTACGTCGAATTCCGTTCCTTGTCCGGGCCTTGGAATGTGTTGGCCTTGGAAAGTTCGTTTTCTATTCCTTGTCCGGGCCTCGGGGTGTGTTGGCCTTGGAACGTTGTGCTTTGGACTTCTTGTATACCGATGGGCCATGCCGATGTGTAAACAGTAAATATCCACGACGAAAGCTTTTGATTTGCGTTGAAGAACGGCATGCATTTTGCGATGTTGTAGTGAGCTATTTGTAGGAAGCTGTGTTCCTGGATCATCAACAACTATTGTGCGTGCGAGCAGGTTGATGGGGCAAGAGCGTTTAACAGGGAAAGGAGTAGAATGTAGAAGATGTGCATTGTAGGAAGGACACATTTCTTTCTACAATATTAACAGGATTTACACTTAGCCTAAATGTCGAAAATTTAGAAAATATTTTCATTGATTAACTCTCAAAAGACTGAGGGCGAGCAAAGTATAAAATTGCCTCAGTAAAATTGAGCAAAGTCAGACCTTTCATTCAAGCCCAAGATCGTTAGAATCGGTTGTATATAAAAATCCATTCCGGCTAACTTCACGGAGCCGTGAAACTGGACCTGACTCCTATCAGACATTACTCATCTGTTGAAAAACTTCAATTGTGCCCACAAAATTAATTTCTTTTTCGCCAAAGAGTGTGTATCATTGCTTGTTACGTAAATTTGAACAAATACGTAACTGCATAACCGGTATATAGAATGTCCCAAAGCTCTACGTAGAAAAACCAAAGAAAGATCGCTTTAATAAAAACAAGAAATACACAATAACATATGCCTGGAAACGTCACCTGTAGGAGGTATAATGACACAAAGACAAAAAAGGTGTGTAAAGTGTTTTATTTGGGGAACCAAGGAAGCGTTGTAATTGTATCCTATAAAAATTTCTTTATTTTTGCCCAGATTACTCGTCATATGTACAAAAAAGTATAGGTGTTCGATGTTTATAACAAGCAGTATAATTTTAAACTTCTGCTCGCTAGCAACAATACAGGTCTCGCACCGCAGTCGCGAGGATTCGCGCGAGACTCAAGTCAGAACATGTTCGCCAATTCACGTGAAGGCGGTGCGATACCTATATCGCTAATAATGGGCAGAGCTTTGTACATATATTGTAATTTGTATTTTTTTGAACTTAAATCATCTGTTTCGCTTTCTCTATTCCCAAATAAAATGTTTTTCATACCTTTTTGCCTTTTGTTCTTACTCTTTCTTTATGCCATTATATGGTCTGGTGACGATTCTGGACATTTGTTATTGTGTATTTTGTGATCCTATTAATGTGCTATATCATATCTCTATTTTTTGTAAATTGAGTTCTTGGATGCTCTGTATATTCCGTACCTTTTTCACGATACAGTGGTCACTTTTATTGGTACTCCCATGTTAGTGCGATTAAGAAATCTTCAAATGGACTTTCTGGTATATATTGCTAGTCTAGTTTTGATTGTGTGAGATCATTATTAAGTGTTATTTACTATATGCATTGAGTTTTATAATTGAATAAGTTGCCTAGATGACTTCTTACGCTGGTAGACATCTCTTGAACGTATGGGACAAAATTTATTGGTCGGGTGTTTCATATGGAGATTGAGGAGTAAGAAGGAATTTTGAACAAAAGTTTTGAAAATCATGTCACAATATAAATTCATGTTAATTGACCTAATGTTACAATTCGTCATTTAATTAATTAGTGTATCATAAAAACGACTTTAAATTTATCAGTACCATAAACTTTAAATACACGTTTCCACAAATAATGAATTTGCCCTTGCGTCAATGTTTCATAATGATGCGGTATGTATCTAACGCGCATATTTCTGACATTGGAGTCGATAAAGAGAACCACGAACGTTGAGATCATCATTACCCTTTCAATTGAATACCTCGTTTGGACTGAAGTGCTTGCGTTCGAAAGGAACTTTCTGCTTTAAGACAAGCAACGATGAGAGAGAGAGAGAGAGAAAGTGAACACATCTGCTGGTGATCCGCATCTCGGTGCAGCCAGCCAGCGAGCGAGCGGCCAGTCAGGTCGAGGCGTCTGTGTTGGAAGGACGTTAGTGAAGCAGGGTTGGGCGCTCTCTCCCTGCAGCCATCTGCGGAGAAGCCTTTTAATTAAAAACATAGGGGAAAGGCCGCACAAATCCATGCGAGATAATAGGGCCAGAAATTAAATTGGAAAGGGCAACTACTTACGCGCAGCAGCCTCTAAAGAACGTCCTCGATTATTACACTTTCGAGGGAAGTTGTGAGGGGAAAAAATGGTGCGGCTCGACGCGTGAGGTTCAACTTTCCACTCTATGGGTACTTGAGAACTTCAGCGACCGGCTTTCATCCGAACCTTAACGTTGCGTCACGTTTGAGTGATATGGTCGACATGAAGGAGTTAAAACATGCATCGTGTATTCATTGGCTGACTGAACTAATTATATGAATATCAACTCACTTCCTGTAAATATTTGTGGAGTTCTATTGAAGATATACAGTAACACTTGTCAAAATTAGGCTTCATTATTAAGCAGGTTCTTGAGGAAAGGTCGCCGTACTTCAAAGAACACCATTTTTCATACCAGTTGACGTTTTGTCAAATTTATTTTCTTCCTCGGGGCTAAAATAATCACAAGATTCAAGGTCATTTAATGTACTGCTAATAAACATTGTTTTAAGAGAAAAGAGATACACTACTACATCATACTGTAATAAACTATCTGCTTACCTTGTACAACCTTACACCATATACCATACTTCATACTTCTCACTACCCTAATACTTACACTTTTTAAGGTGATACTTTTTGCAGTTGTAATTGATAAACACATTCAAATATGTTTCTTTACGCAACAAAATACGAATTAAAATATTATATTGTTGAACACTTCGAATTTAATCAAATTTCGTTACTGAATTGATTATGTAGATAGTTTGTTTTCTGATCAATTAGCACTTTAAACAAAGATATTGTGTTAAATATATTTTTTATAATGCAGTATCCGAAAGTATAATACATCAACTATTAAATGGACAAGCAACAATATCCTCTTTGAGGATGAGTGGACTGAAATAAATAATTATCTTGTCAGGAGGTTGGCGTAAATCTTGAATTTAGATTCATCTTTAGTGTTTCAAATGCCGCATGTAAATACATATACTTTTCTTGCTCGACGAATGAATCACGAGGTCTCGAGTGATGTTAATAAAAGGAAAAGACTGATTACAAACCTCGTGCTCTGGAGATTGAATCCGTACTTTTTCCTAATTAGACATTTTATTGTAACTTAGAATACGGACTGTCGCTAGAGATTAGTCACAATTATTATAGTTTTGACAAGAGATAAAACACAAGTATCTTCAAGATGAAAATCATATCTTGAGATTACATTTATTTCAACTTTCACATACATTATGAGTTTCCTTGACGTACATAAATACTTTATAACATTTCATAACAAAAAATTATTTATATTAATTTTTTGGTATTAATACT
>NNCF01128498.1:3165-23446 GCA_002313205.1 Laupala kohalensis | reverse complement strand
ATATATATATATAGTGTTTTCTCAGATGTCTATACTTTTCGATATTTTGACGGTTATTGAATAATTTCAAATTTACTGCTATATCTCGCGATTTTGATTTTCAAGGTGACTACCTGTTGATGGTTGTAATATGGTGTTCCAAACTTTTAGTATCAAGGTAGAAGGCTTTGATATATCGATTTCTTCAACCTAAGTCAACCATATATAACGATATATAACGTTTTTTTTCACAAAATGGTTTGTCGTGTGTGAATGTAGATGCTGTTGTTAAAAGAAAAAAATGTTGTTGCTATTGTTAAAAGTAAACTTTAATGTTGTGTTTTAACGTAAAATACCAACATACAGAAGTTGTGAAAAGCCAACATACAGGTTGTGTTATGGTTGCGGACATAGCATGTTCGAAACTAATTGGGGTTTAACTGGGTTTTACTCAATCTTTTAAGATATTACATCGGGTTGGTCCTCAGTTTTGCTTCTCAGCGATAAATGTGTATAAGATAGTTCCAATTCTCATCTTGAATTTTAAAATGTAAATATAATCAAACGTTTTAAATGGTTAGACGGAAGAGCAGACCTGAGTCTCGCCGAAATAAAGTAACTTGCTGATGATGATGATGATGATTATGATTATTATTATTATTATTATTAAAAAGTTGTATCAAAACAAGTGAAAAATAAAAATTTTTCCGGCACAAAATCTGCAATTCATAAAGAATGTACATAGCAGTTAGACTTTAAACCTCATCAGAATTATGTTCCCTAACTCAACTGAAGCAAAAATGAAATATGCTATTTTTCACAGGAACTCGTTTCGTGTAATGTTAAAATCCTATATTGATGGACTATTAATGGAACTAGCATGATTCTTGACAAAATGTATGTAATGCTTTAAAAATGGCATTGTAACAGTTTTTGGGTAACAATAGAAGTTAGAATTACAATAGAAGAGTAAATAGCAAGTCTGGTGTCAAATTCTCAATCAAATGTGTGACACAGGTTTATTATGTACTTGAATGTAGATTGTCAAGGAATGTACATTATCATTTCTTTTCTCACATTGATTTCTTTATTTTCACTAAGACATTGCGTGCATGGAAATAAGGTATTTGGTTCGTTGAGACTATGCTGTTATTAGAGACTATGTATGAGGATTAGTACTTGCATAGAGGTTAGAGGAACATAAGAGAAAAAGTTGTTCTATGGTAAATTTTAGAATGAAAGCATTGTTGTACGAAAATTCATTATTATTCAATATTTTCATACTGAAGCCAACAAAATATTGATGCACTAAATGTTATACTTCTATATAACTCTTGTAGCATTCAAAAAATTCGTAATGTTAGTAGAAAATTGAAAAATTCAATATGACATCCAAATTATCGACACTCAAGAAAAACTACTTCTTGTCCAAATTAAGCAATAGACACTTTAAAATCATGTAAACAATTTGTTAAAATTTTGTGACATAGTGATATTCATTAAGTATCCTCATTTGATGTGAGACACTCAAGGATTTTCATAAGTTGTAACTCAAATCTGTCTACGCGTGGTGCATTATATATTTGTAATGGTTAAAGTACTCGCTCTGGCAAACCTGAGGACGTTGGTTCGTTATCTCCTCACAACACTGAATATTTAATAAACAATTTATGACACAATTGTCTATTAGTTAAAGATGTAAACTGTTCGAAAGATACGCCCAAGAATTTTTTGGTTGGTTGTCGTATAAGTTTTCGTTGTCCCATACGATAAAGAAACTTTTATTTTCAAGAACATATGGACTGATCAATAGAGATAAAATGTGAAGGAAGGGAGGACAGTTTTAAATTTATATTTTATCCATTTATAGCAACCAGTTAGGTCCTGATTTGATAGAGGATCTTAAGAATCAGATGTAACCTATAAATTTGTTTGTCCGAAACAAACCACGTCTCAGTAGCCATTATTACCAACGTTTCGGCCATCATACTGTGACCTTCTTCAGGGCAATGTCATAGACGTAGAGTCCTAAGTCTCTGTCCTTCACTGCCTGGTACAGGGGTATCCTAGTTGACTTTCATATTCTCAATTTATGCATGGGCGATGATCAGGGATAGTTTTCGAAAAGTGTGTATTGTATTTACAAGTTTTTATTACATTTTGTAGACCTAGGCATAGGGTAACAAACAGTAGAGTTATATTAGTAAGTGCGATTGCTGTTCATTCTTATGTTATATGTATTTGTGTCAATGTGACTCAAAATTGGTCAAAAATGACTCTCCCATGATTGTCATATGGGTGAGTCATTAATGTCGACCACGGGAAAATAACAATCCCTTTAGAACCTATGAACTCATTTGTTACCAATGTAACTTGACCTAATATATCTCGAAGAACGAAGACGAGACGATCACGATTAGCGAAACAAATATCATAGTTCCACAAAACTAATGTTAGTTATAACATACATGTGAATAACAAAAGAAATTTTAGAAATAATATCTTTCCGTTTCTGCAAAAGATAAAATAAAATATTACAAGTTTTATCTGGGGTTTTATTATAACTTCTGCATAAACTGTTATTTCAATTTTTATCTGGGTTTTCTATCTAATTAAACTTTAACGATCATTAAATGTTATTCACACTCACAACATTGTTCAATTACAATTGTCAGAACTATTATTACAATTTTCGAATTTGAAATTCAAAAATAAATCTTCATTTCATTGCAGAGTAATACGCTTTCACTGACAATGACGTTTAAATTAGCAGGCTTTGTGGTTCTGAACGGACAAAATGGATGTTGCACTTAACGAAGCACACGCGCCTGCCTCACTGTCGGTTTCCGTCATCAGCTGTTCAGAACTAACCCCACATAATCGATATGTAGTAGAGAATGTCTCCAGTATTAAGAGCTCCAAATGGTAGTCCTTGTAATAGGTCAGGTTCGTTCACAAAGGTCGATCGCAAGCAAAGAGCTCCGAGGTGCAGTAATGAAAACTGCGCACTATGTTGCAATTTGGCGAAAAACGGTCGTGAAACGTTTAGTGGGATACTTGAAAGATTTCTTAGAAGTATTTTAGCGAAATTAAGTCGTTATTTTTTATAAAGTTCACATCAAAAATGCTGCCTGGTGAATTTGCTCGCGTAGTAATGTATACCTATTTGGATAGCTCATAGATCACTGAAGAGTGTTTGTGAGAACGACCATTGGAGAGGGTTGTAGGGTCGAATGGACCGAGTGAATACGAACGGTATGTACCCAAACGACTGTGTTGGATAGAGATAGGTGTGAAACATTGAACTCAATCAATGAAGGAAGGTACGATGTATAGTAGTACGATGACAGTGAGCAGGATCGACTTAGGTTAAAAAATGTCGTTCAATGGAATAGAGTACTCAGTACATCCAATAAAGGAGTAAAACTCCCATAATATCATTGATTACGGCGCTGAGGCAGCAGTTCCATTTTCTCAAAAACTTCTCTTAGGTACTTTCTTACAGTAGTAAGGAAGTATATCATTTATTTATTTCATATTTTTTATGATACGGCGATTTTCGGACGATGATGCCCTCTCGTTTTGTGTGAAGCTATAGGTTACAGGAGGACTATCCGAACACTTGCCTGGAGTATGTGAGTGTTACCCCAGCTGAGAACCTCACCTAGTTCGGTCAAGCAAGGAATCGAACCCTTAGTTCTTTGACTGAGTAGTGTTCTATCACTACGCAACGGCTGTCGGCATGGGTGAATTTTTGTAGTATTATAATGGCATGAAAGTATCCATACTCCTTATAGCTGTATCCATACACGTAACAATAATATGGAAGTATTCCCTTCTAGGCACTCTAGATTCACTTTTCTAGTAGTATACCATTGGTACAAAGCTGGTCTGAGATGTCAGTAATTCTGAAGAAATGGAAAAGTGTCATTTGTTTCGAGTGTTGCACAGAGGTCAGTAACGTGTGGCATTTCCTGCAGCTTCTTCGCTGACTTAAAAGATTAAGTGAGTTGTTCCAGATGCCGTTCTTTGCACTATACGTCGCCAGCAGCAGCCGTTTTTTTCCATACGAGACTTGCCTCCTCGCTTTGCATTATGCAACAACCGAGGACGTTACCCATTCTTTAGAAGGCGACGACGACTATGGACTAGAATGTGTGACAATGGCGGGAATGTCTGTCAGCTGTTGCCTTAAGTTTCTTCCTCAAGAGAGTACACATTCTTGCATTATGGAGAGCCTTCACTACCCCACAGTTCATTTCACTGGCAGGGTTATATTGATAAACTTCACCTTGTCGTTTAAGATAATTTACTACTCAGTGCAACATTTATAGGACTACATCTTATACATTAAATCTCCAAACGTACCGTAATTTTTTAAAATAAAAAATTAAAATGATGTTTCTTTTAAATTAAAACACACGAGTAAATAAATAAATACATTTATTGTCAAAAAAGCAGTTGCATACTTATGTAAATAAATATAACTTAAATTGATTTTCTTAAATTGATTTCAAAATGCAATTTATTTATAAAAAATAGAATGACAAAATATTAGAGCTACATAATTTTGAAAAACATAAATTCCACTACATTAAGTGACGTATTTTTGTTCAAATAATTAATTCATGAAACGACGGAAGTTCTTTCCGAATTCGCTAAATTTTCCAGGAATTTTCCTTATGAGTAAAAAATTAATGTACCCCCTGTTCTGCCAGTATTTGTGTTGGTAAACGATTACATTACTTAAGCTACTTCGATCAGAAATAGTTTTCATTAATACATGTCTTCCATTGGTATTTTTGATCTCTGTTACAATTGAGCAGAACTCGAGGATAATAATGCATTTCTCAAAAACATAATTTACTTTTTTCCGTTTATATCTGAAATATTTAGGAAGTACCTTCCCTTTTGGTGACACTTGTATATTAACGTTTATGGTGGTAGAAAGGAATTGTTTCGAAAATAAATACTCTTCGGTATCTAGCTCTGTAGGGGATAATTCGTGCCTCTTTTAAGACTTGGGTACTATGCGAAAGGCAAATTCTTAAACCATGAAAAGAAGATTTATTTAGTGCCATAATAATGCCAATAATTATGAGTAAGACAAGTACCAATATGAGGATTGGAAGGTAGTTACTCTGACTGATATTAAATTCAAACAAAAAGGTATTGTATTTTTTTGTTTTATTAGTTTTATTGCCATGAACGATTAAAAAATTGAAAATTCCGTTTATGATTTAATTTTTTCTACCATTTCGATGTTCACTAAGTTAATAAATTCGACCTTTTTGGCAAACTTAAAATGTTTTTTAATCTTAAAAACACGTTTCGTAAACAAAATTGTGGCTTCATTAGGCGATTCTCAATCATGTCAATACACATGGATACATGTCATTAGCTCCACAAACGTGTCAACATATGGTAAACAATAATAACATAAGCATATTTAGTAAACAACACAACGTTAACATAACATATTTATAACGATTTATTAATACAATAATTTCCTTATAATCCAAAATTATAATCTATTTA
Organism: Laupala kohalensis; assembly: GCA_002313205.1. Classification (NCBI taxonomy): domain Eukaryota; kingdom Metazoa; phylum Arthropoda; class Insecta; order Orthoptera; family Trigonidiidae; genus Laupala; species Laupala kohalensis. The sequence continues at coordinate 17,929 of NNCF01128498.1, read as the reverse complement.
TACCCACCTATCAAACAGTGCTATAGTATGCAATTTTCGACATTTTGTGCTGAAAGAGAAACAAATTGCGTGGTCAAAGCTGGGGTAACTGCAGCATAAGTTTTAGTTTAAACGTGATGGAATCCTTATTATTGACATCGTGAGAAGAAACAAAACAAAACAAAAAACAAAAAAGAAGAAGAAAGATATTTAGCTTGGAAGAAACGTATACATTGATTAAATTATTTTTTATAAGAAGAAACTTTTTTAATTTGTATTTCGTTTTATTAACTTTGGATATTTTTTGAATTAATTCATTAGATACATAATTAGAATGAGAGATGTTTTCAACATTTATATGTTGCGAACTAATAAGTAAAAATTTTTTTTTATTGAATGTCTGGATCAATCTTCGTCTTCGGTATGCTATGTTATTTCAATATATTGTAAAGTAAAGAATCAGAGGGAATGTTTATATTTTTTTGTTTTATTGTTTTTAATTAATAGATTTAATTTTAATGTAATCACATTGTTACAAACCAAACGTTTGTAAGGAGTTGTTAATTATTATTATTGTTAATTGTTTATTTATTGTTATTAATTATATTCATTGTTATAAACATTTGTATTTGTGTATAATTATGTAGCGTCTTTAAAGACACTTATTCAATGTAGGCGCTCTTTGAGCTATACGCTCCATTATGAGTAATCGATACCTATCGATACTCAACTTCGATGCAATCGATATACTCGATAGTATCTATACTGTGTAAACTCCATGAACCAGATAATCATGAACGTACCCATTATGTACGCTCCATGAATTACCATTCGTGAACATACCGTACATGTATGTTCCGTGGATCAGCTATATATACAGCTGTATTCCACGACTCATTCTTTAGTTGACTCCACTCCAGTGTCGTGTACTCCAGTAGTATCTCCAGTCGTAGACTCCAGTCTACAAGGTTCGTCGTGAACTCCATTCTACTCCAGTCCATCATCGTGTGTCGTGATGTAAACATTCATATTTATCGGAGTGCGTCGTCATGTATCCGCGTGTTTTACTCGTGGTCTAACCAAACTGCAGTGTGCAGTGTTACCACATGTTAAAGAGGAAGCACGATGTAGCATTACATTCAAGACGTAATCATGTCACTCTGAAATAGTCATTCTAGTATACATCGTCGTACGTCGCTGCATAGCGTAGTTACGTCGTAAATGTAAACTTAAACTATTGTACTATTCTCATATAGTGCGATACCATGAAATTCATGGTTTAATTCTAAGCGAATCTTATGGACAACGATTTCCATAATTGAAGTTATACAATTGTTGTGTTAATGTGCCGTATAGTGCAACGTACGCCGTTAAGCAACTACGAGCGCAAATGCTCTTAACAATTTCTGAGTTACAGCAGACTGTTCAACAAGCAACACTGCTGATGTGGTACGATCTCAGCCTCCAGCCAAATGCAGCCGGAATTCGAGTCGACCATACAAGATAATCAACCTCTTCGCTGAAGACCAGGTCGGAAGTAACCGTGGCAGCGAGGTGAGCTATTTTGAAGCCATCTACTAAGTATACTCTCTCGTATTAACGAGACTCTCGCATCAAGATCTCTAGATCTTATGCAAATAATATTATTCCTCGAAAGTGGGGACCGCATCGGGAAGCTTTTCCCGATGGATTTAAATCCTGCATCCATTGAAGGTTATATGTTAACCAATTTTAGTATGTACAAGCAGGTACTTCATAACTTATCAATTCGTTGATATCGGGGGGTTATTCTTGAAAACTCAAGAATGGAGGGGCTTTTTTTATGTGGAGATTGAAAGATCACACTTCAAATTTGTTAATGTCACTAGTAATTCTGTATTAATGGGGAAATGGGATATAAGGAGATTTTCATATGAACAAAGGTTCGTATATATGTAATCATTTAAAACTCTGTTGAATTTGTTCGTCACAGAGAATTGGTCACCCACAACGACCAATATCAATTTTGCTATTTCATGTCAAATTCGTCATGCAGCATTTGTAGATATAAGGAAATGTATATGTAATTATTATAATATAATAAATGTGAATTTGTTTGAACCGAAGCGTGTCTGAAAAAAGAATCCTATTATACGTAATCTCCCAAGCTTGTTGAACACACAAGCACCCGCTATATATTAGTTGTGTTTTACGACGTTTGGTTATTCGTTCGTACATGTTAAATATATGTGTTTAATTGACCATTTTTAAATATAATTTTCTTTGTTTTGTTAGCTTTTATTGGAGAAAAAGAACATAGAAGAGAAAACAGTACAAAATTTTAATCTGCTTGAAACCTTCTAGAAACTTGAAACTTTTAGTTTATTCTATATTTTGTGGTTTTAATTGAAGCAGCACAGCTCTATCTTACTGTTTATAGCTCTTAAGTTCTGCCAACATTTTTACCTACAAATTTTCCAATTCATAAACAAAATTTTATTTTGTTTGTTAGTATGACTTTATTTAGCTTTGTAATTTTTTTATACAATCTTTTATATTTTTTGAGAAGCAGCTTCCTAATAGGAATGCTTTGTGATAATATTTGTGAACTTGCTTGGTCTCCCTTGAAGCCTATCGATTCATTCAATCGAAGCGCTAGACTGTGTGATTGCAACATAGGATGTTTCTATTACGCTCGCAATCATTAGCGGTGACCATACATCAATTAGAAGGTGTTGTCACAGATATTGATTGGACAACGCTTGTCGTTTCGAATGCGGTCACGACCGGTCGCGTTTTTGATGTCACACTCCGCCACAAAGGTCATTTATCATTTAACTCACTCCACGTTGTTAACTCAGTAGAGTTATACTTGGGACATTCACTAACCGTCTACGAAATGCGGATTACACTGTTGAAATAAGAACTACAATATAAGAAAGAAGGAAACATGTTCAATAATACGAAACAGGAAACTACTTGTTTTTCTAATTTTTTTGTCAAATAAATTTCTTTTCAAACGTTACAATCGAAAGAACTTCAAAGGAATACAGATTCTCTGACATTCGCGTTTTTTGAAATGCATTTATATTAACAGATTGATCTTAAGAGATCTTGTGAAACGGTAGAAAAATCTAAAAAACAATTTACTTTCATTTTATATACACCTTATTGATTATCACTTTATTGTCTTTTCGATGGCGAAATTGATAAAGGGTTAAACATTTTGAGCCTAGTTTTGTAGAACCAAAACAGGTTGGTGATAACAAGAGCTTGTAGTCATATGTTCGTGCTGGAACAAATAAGTCATTACTACAATTCACATACGACTCATTATGAAAACAGAAAATATATTGTTAATTTATTTAATCATAGAATAGGGGGTGAGCTGATCCCTGCACGTGGTGCCCCTGCTAAGGTACTTGGAATCGAATTCCAGTACTGAACTGAACGTCAGAATTTGACAGCCAGACTATCCTTGGCGATCTCCTGGCAATTACACTACAAAAATGGCAATGACAATGACTTCCAACAGTTCTTTTAACAATTTACAAACCAGACATGTGGGTTCAACACTTCGTATTCTCCAATTGAATTTTGAGGGCATTAGTTCATCAAAATGTCAATTCCTCTCAAAACGTCTTAGACAACAATCAGTGGACGTCGTTCTACTCCAGAAAACACATACTGCAGATGAGAGCCAACAACGCCCTAGCGGAAAAATCACAGGATATAAGTGTATTGGCGCAGTGTATCTTCATGCATACCAACTAGCCACATATATTCGAGATGCAGTACAAAACTGCAAACTTTTTGAAGCGTCTGCCAATGATAATATACAAATAGTCACTACTGATGTTTAACAATATCAGAATTACAAACATCTAAGAACCACCTCTAATTCCTTGGCCTGGCTCAGTTTTGAAAGCGCACAGGCACCCTATTATCTATGCGGGAGATATCAACAGCCACTACGACTGTTGGAAATATGAAAATAATGATATATGTGGTGAAAACTTTGTTGAATGGGCGGATGAACCCAATAAACATCTAGTTTTCGACGCTAAGGATGAAGGGACTTTCAAATCTACTGCTTGGAAAAGGGATTATAATCCTGACCTCTGCTTTGTAATAGAAGATGACAATGAACACCTGCTCCTTATATCAAGAAAAGTTCTTCTCGACTTTCCACACACTCAACATAGACCAATCCTCATTGTAACTGGTACGCAGATTCCTTTAGTAACATAGTTTCGGAAACCTCGCTGGAACGTTTCTAAGGCAGACTGGAAATCTTTCTCTACTGAACTTGATAAGGTCATCAGATGGATTCCTCCAGTAAATTCCAACTACAAGAGATTTGGTGGTGCAGTACTTTCAATAGCAAAAACGTACATTCCAAGAGGATATCGAAAGGAATACATTCCTGGGTGGAGTCCTGAATCAGAAACGCATTACAAGGAGTTCCTCGAAAGCGGAAGTGCAGAAGCAGGCTTCAAAATACTTCAGAACCTAGACGGAGCAAGAAGGAAGAAATGGAATGAGACAATGGAAAGCATTGACTTCAGACAATCCAGTCGTAAAGCAAGGAGTCTCTTACGAAAACTAGGATCAAGTGCCCCAGCAGTACACCAACAACCTGCAGTTACTGCCAACCAAGTCGCCTCTCACCTTCTGTCCATTTCAAGAGCACCAATTGAAAAAGATCACATAAGAATGATCAAGAACAATCTAAAACGACTAAGGAAGACAGCTCCAACTGCCTCTTCCTTTGCTTCATCTTTTACCACAGAAGATATTTACCTTGCCTTAAAACATGTTAACGCTGGTAAAGCCCCTGGATTTGAAGGCATTCATCCAGAATTCTTATTCCATTGTGGAAAGAATACTAAAAATTGGTTGGCACAGTTTTTCACTGATATTCTACTCACTGGCAAACTTCCACCTGAATTGAAAAGAGCCAAGATTATTACCATCTTGAAACCTGGGAAACCTATTAACTCATCAGAAAGCTACCGCCTAATCACGCTGCTAAGCGTATGTTACAAATTTCTTGAAAGGCTCCTGCATAACAAAATAGGGTATAAAATTCTAGAAAAAGTTCCCGTGGAGCAAGCTGACTTCAGACCTCAGCGCAGCTGCACAGACCAAGATCTTGCCCTGACCACTCACATTGTAGCAGGGTTCCAAAAAGGCTAGAAAACCTCAGCAGTGTTTGTTGACCTTACAGTCGCGTATGACACAGTATGGAGACAAGGACTAATCTACAAACGTCTTCGTACACTCCAGCGCAAAACAATTGTCAATCTTATGAATAATATATTAAGCAATAGAATATTCTAAGCCATACTCGCCAACAACATCAGCAGACCAAGATAATTGGATAACGGCCTCCCACAAGGTTGAGTTCTTGCTCCTCTTTTATTTAACTGATGAGGCTCCATGGTAATACGCGCGAGTTTTGCTAAATGAATGATGCAGGAAATGTGCACTTTCGGGTGAAAGGTGTTTCGCCTAACAAAGGCCAGCTACCGCAGCCTGCATTTTGGGGGTGAGAGGGTGCCGAGCGTAGCCTCGCTGACAGGGTGCTAAGAAGCAATTAGCCTCACTTAGGGCAAACTTTATTCCTAGCTGGGTGGAATTATGTGTGCCGAAACAGGTGTTATTTCAATTCTTAAACACTATACTCAGAATAATCTATAGTTCGATAATAATTTGTACGTTTTTGCGGTAAATTTTTGCGTTAAATTACAAACATATTCTATTAGTATTATAATTCGTAGCCAACTTTTCATCTTATCTAGGAATTTTTGCTGAAATTTTTGAATCCACCTCTGCCTTAGGGCTCTTGATCGGAATTGATGGGATGGTCCCTTCCTTGCATCCGGAGAGTAAATTAGTTTGTCGTCCTCCACGTGGTCATACACTGTTTGTACTGTTTTTTGACAATACATTTATTATTATTATTATTAAATTGTAGTGTAAATAATCCATACGATAAATAAAGAAATAATAGAATACTAATGTGTCTCCAAGCAGTGTTTCCGAACAGTTTCAGTTTTAGATGAATTTTTGATGCATCCAAAACGTAAGTTTTTGAATAACAACTTCATTGTTTCCATCATTTTGGGTCCGATTGGTCATAAATAAACAAAATATTTCAGAATAGTTAATTTCTTGTTGACATTATCTATTTCATGCTTTGTACATGGCATTATAAGTACAGGGAATTAAATTTTATTAAAATGTTTGAGTGTAACTGTTTTTCTTTAATTCTTTGACCTACAATTTTCCATGGCATTAACTAGTCTGAACCTTACCAGTCCAACAGCCATGAGCCGAACTTAGTTTTTTTATTAAGTGTGTTTCATTGTTGAAAATGTTAGTTCTAAGTAAAATACTATATGAAATACCGGGTATCTTTAAGCATCTCGTGATATTGAAGACGGAGGTTTTGAATAAAAAAGTACATGTGGTTTAAATCACGGAAGTGGATGAATCAGTTAGTTTTTTCAATCATTCAATATCATTCTAGCAAAAAATCTCAAAAACTTATTGAAGCAAGAGAGCCTAATAGGAAAAGGATCTGTTTGTAACAACCCGTTAGCAATGAAGAAAAGGCCAGTCAGTGCGATGAAGAACTTAATCAATGGGGATGACGTTTCGTCATTCATGCAAGGCTTCTGAAACGGAATTTAAAGTGACTTGTAAATTCAAACAACAATAACCTGTAACCGATTGTGTCCAGACAATATGTATGATGCGGTAGAAATATGTACAGAACAAAAGGTTTTGGGTCTTTAATTTTACCTCACAATTTATGCGATGGGATAACTCAAAATATAAAATTAATATTTGCTACGAAGAAGCTGGTAATGCGAAGATATCTGGTACTCCGATTATATNGGGATAACTCAAAATATAAAATTAATATTTGCTACGAAGAAGCTGGTAATGCGAAGATATCTGGTACTCCGATTATATTCTTTCGTTAAACATGCCAAGCAGCATTTTCTCGTGTTTCATGTGAAACAATGAATGACTTCTGGTGACAAAAGATACGTTAAAAATGTCAAAATTAATAAAAAAGTACTAAAGGTAGATGTGACAGTGGCATTACTTAATTTCATGATCTATGGATCAGGCCTTTTTCTAGGTATTTCTTGTCGTGATAAAAGTATTATATGTGATGATAACTCTGTCGCTTCAAATATGCTCTCAAAACCCAGTCCAGTTAGGCAATGTATATTTGATTTTTGGGCGATATTCTTCCTTTAGTACTAAAGATCCTAGAAATATGAAGGAGGTAGCGGAGGTTAGCACAGTACAATAGTTAACACTGATATTCACTATTCCATCGCTAAAAGTCCCAAATCACTCTTAAATCACAGAAAATGAGAAACTATCGACATCTTATCTGCAGTGATCTTGTACAAAATGGGAATCTCAAAACCTTATACTAGAATTTGGAGTTTAGTGGTTACAGACGCGGATGAAATTACATATAAAATAACAGGTTTAAGTCTGTTAAGACGTCAAGATTTTGCAAATGTGCATGATAGTATTTATAACTATACCATCTCTGAAATGGCAGATATTATTGTTCAACAAGCCTGCACTGTAGCAACAGACGATAGAGGAAAAAGGTACAGTGCGATCGCTCAATCTGCACGCATTAACTTGAGTAGTAATTACTTTGTGAGAGGGGTAGCGACGGTTTCTAGAAACAGACTCACTATCGGAAGAAAAACAACAGATATAAGATTTCGCACTTTTATAGAAAGTAGTCCACATGAAAGCTACATGTACCAAATATAGCTTATTTTATTCTGCAATGACATATGTGGACAAAAAATTCACAGAAATATCAGTCTTGCATCAGTAGCAGCCGAATAGGAAGTTTATCTCAATTAATGGTACCCGAACATGTGGAATTTCAAATTATTTGAACTGTCGTTTCACGTGTTAATGTTAATTTATGTAGATGAGTACCCGCGGCTTTATTCGCACGAATTTTGTAATATGTCTGTATGTCTGTAATATTTATTTTTTCTCACATTGATGTCCAGTGAAATTGTTATCCATTAATGGTGGAGGGTTGATAGTATTGGTGTGCATCAATCCTTCATTTTCACTGTTATAATTGAGAAAAAGTTTTTAGAAAACACCAATTTCCCATTTCATCCCTTAGCGGCGAATTTTAGTAAAATCCTTTCTTACATGATATTTTCGATACTTTTTCGTGTCACGCTCTTCCCAATCCTCACCTTTAGAGGTGTTGTGCATAATGCAAATTGTGTAGTCACATAATGTCATTGTAAATACGATTATTCATCTCAGAACACACAAAAACCTTGAACTCGACATTAATATCGGTCTTTTTACGTTATATTCACGTCTTGCCCCTCCCACCCTACCGTGCCACTATGTGATCTCATCTTAAACGTAACGTCATGGGTAGTTTAAAAATCTAATGAACCCTAATACTATGGATCCAGTGCAATTTTCATATTTTTATATTTAAAAATTAGCTTTCAATTCTTTTTACGCAGAAAATTATGGACTCGTCACTGGTAAGTCATGTTCTATATTTTTTCATGGAATTCCTTTTCCTAGGGGTACTTATACGGGCTTATTGTGAAATTTGACGTCTTCGAGAATGTCACTACTAATTTCAGCGGCCTCGAAAACTGCGATCTCATGACTAATATCGTTCACTTTCGATTATTTTTACTTTTCTCTCCCTCACACCCCAACACAAAGTGTGTTTATTCCTTATAGGTTGTGATCTTGAACTTACCTGGCAAGGAGGGTGTCACTTCACTTCAGCGGTCCCAAAATGATTTATTCAGTAATTAGATTGATAGTTTTTAAAATTATGTTTAACTATCCTTTATTTCCACCCCAACTCCAGGGATGCTAGGGGTATATTATCTGCATGTGGACTGATGCAGATAATAAAATGCAGACTTAAAATGCACCGGAGACGCTCCAATCCATCTCAGCAGCACCGAAAAGTATGGTTTCGAATCTAATACCGAATTTTCCATTATTTTTATATGTCATCCCCTTCTCACCCCCTTCCTGGGTGCAAGGGATGTCTTACCCCCACATTCAGTCAGTCATCCGCTGATCCGCCATTTCTTCAGCTCGCCTTTGAGAAGATCTGACTCTAACACGTTCATTTTCGTCTAAACGTTCTTCATCGGTGCGGTTTGATCTCCTTCGACGTTTTGTGATTGCGTGTCGAGAACTGCGGCCTATGTTCGAACGTGAGCGAGGCATTACAGATGATTAAATAATGTGGTACTACGATACGGTGGATACCATGCCAAAATGTGATCTCAACTTAACGACATTGTTATTTTAAAGATCTCATCAACCCTATTACACCTCTAGGAGTAAAATTCATATTTTACTATTCAGAGATGTGATATCTATATAATAAGCATATAAAAACACTTTCGTATTCGAATGAAACCATGTGTTAAAATTTCAAGTCAATCGACCGACTACTTTTCGAGTTTTGCGAACACAAACATACACAGATTTAATTTGTATATATATAATATTATATATACGAGGGCGTGTTGAAAAGTAATGCTTCCGGTTTTTTACGTGAAAACTCTTAAAGCTTTTCAAATAAAACAAACTTCATTAACGCTCTACATCTTCATTCTTCATGTCTACATATGTTGCAATCCTCCTTTTCAATTTAAAAATTTACCCGGTGCAATCCAACCGAATGTTGCACGCTACTCCCCTGGGGGTCCTAAATATCAGTCCGACGTTTCTAAAATGCTACATTCTACCCTTACAATTTATACTTAACCTCCCCAATTAAAGGTTTAATTTACTTATATTTAATTCTATCAATATAAGGAGCTACTCGCTTGGTATGTGGATGAAAATACACAATTACGAGAGGGCGAATCGACCAGTATATGATCAGGATCATAATTCTAGTGAAACAAAGACTTTGAGAGAATTACAAACATAATTAGATTAAACACTATTTATTCTATCAACTAATTGGTTTCAGCTGATACCCATTCTCCCAAATATACATCCTTAAGAAAAAAAAGGGTTACAATTTAATAATCAAGATCGTCACATTGACGCACAAAATATCGTACAAACAACCAATGAAATACAATTGAAATGTTTACGAGCGTTCAGCTAACGCTTAAAATGTGTGTCGTACGAAACATTTAATGGTATACAAATGAAATCCTCAATAGCATCATGCTGATACCCAGTGATATATACCGTACTAGAACAAACAATGATTTGTGAATGATCGATCAAGAGTAACTATTAGATACATGAAAGATATACCGTACAGGACAAATAAAGAATTACTGAGCAAATGGTTCAAGTACGTATAGTTAATGCTCATGAAATTTACTATACAAGACAAACAAAGAATCACAATTTAAATTAAAGATAAGTATAAATTTTACGAGGCGCGCACTCACGTGCGCCTCGGAGTGTGCCCCTAGACACACTCAGTTACAGCGATTTACTTAAGGTGTCTGGTTAAGGCCCTGAACTATACCATACAAAAACAGATTTATAAAATAACTGATTACGAGCTCTTAGTTAATACTCATAGAAGATATCATACAAGACAAACATTGGACTACAAAAGAATTGATTACGTGCCTTACGGAGCAGGCATTGAGGACGCGTGCTCCGGAGCGTGCGCCTCAGCACACACTGCTCGTTCGTTCGCCTCGCTACCGACTCGTCCATCTTCCAAGATGGAGGTCTGGGGGGAAAGAGCCAATCACAATTGATTTTACAAAATCACGCCACCGAGAGGACGCCGCTGACGGTGTCGATCCCACGGCCGGTGCCAGTCAACGGTTGCCGGAAATCCAGCATCAGCTCTCTACGTGTTTCTGGGGACTAGGCTCANAACAAAGACTTTGAGAGAATTACAAACATAATTAGATTAACCACAATTTATTCTATCAACTAATTGGTTTCACCTGATATCCATTCTCCCAAATACACATCCTTAAGCAAACAAAGGGTTACAATTTAATAATCAAGATCGTCACATTGACGCACAAAATATCGTACAAACAACCAATGAAATACAATTGAAATGTTTACGAGCGTTCAGCTAACGCTTAAAATGTGTCGTATAAAACATTTAATGGTATACAAATGAAATCCTCAATAGCCTCCTGCTGATACCCAGTGATATATACCGTACTAGAACAAACAATGATTTGTGAATGATCGATCAAGAGTAACTATTAGATTCATGAAAGATATACCGTACAGGACAAATAAAGAATTACTGAGCAAATGGTTCAAGTACGTTTAGTTAATGCTCATGAAATTTACTATACAAGACAAACAAAGAATCACAATTTAAATTAAAGATAAGTATAAATTTTACGAGGCGCGCACTCACGTGCGCCTCGGAGTGTGCCCCTAGACACACTCAGTTACAGCGATTTACTTAAGGTGTCTGGTTAAGGCCCTGAACTATACCATACAAAAACAGATTTATAAAATAACTGATTACGAGCTCTTAGTTAATACTCATAGAAGATATCATACAAGACAAACATTGGACTACAAAAGAATTNGCCGCCTCGTCCATCTTCCAAGATGGAGGTCTGGGGGGAAAGAGCCAATCACAATTGATTTTACAAAATCACGCCACCGAGAGGACGCCGCTGACGGTGTCGATCCCACGGCCGGTGCCAGTCAACGGTTGCCGGAAATCCAGCACCAGCTCTCTACGTGTTTCTGGGGACTAGGCTCACCCCTCGTGTACATGAAGAAAAATAATCATGACTGCTCATAATTTATTACAGGCAGTCAGAGCCGTTAAATCATGCAATAAATATATAATCAAATAAGAAAAAAGGAATTTTCCATTGCATACTATGCAGAATCGTAACATTACCCCCCTGTTCNCTAAATACGTATGATGAATCTCCCCCATGTAACCGAACACACAAAAGTTACATGATAGCCATGTTGTTTGCTAGTTTCCAAGGCGATATCACTCTTTGTACAAGAGAGTCTCAACATACGACGCCAAAGAATCCTAACATTGTAAACATTAGAAGATTCCATGCAACCAAAGAGACGCCTCAATTGCGATTCCATGCAGCAGAGAGACGCCTCAATCACCTTTCGAAATGCTTTGAAATTCTCGAGAAACTTCCGTAATAATCGAGAATATTCGAGAACTCAGTCCAGTTTGTTAAGAAATTTCTAGAGAATCTTAATAGACGAACCTCGACATAGTGTTGTGTCGCCCCTGATCGACAACTGTCATTGTTTTGCTTATAGATACAGGCAACGAAGAAATCATTCGGCCGAAAACTCTTGAGGTGTTCACATCGTTATCCGATAAGCTCTCACAATAAGTTCAGCTCCTCAGAAATAATTTCTAAGTTGAAATTCGTGACAGAACGATTTCGAACGCCAAGTGCTGAAGGAATTCTATCTTCGAAACCTGTGACTGAATTATTTTCCGAGCTCAGGAATTCGTCTAAGTTGAAACTTGTGACAGAACGATTCCACACACCAGGTACTGAAGAAATTCTATCTCCGAAACCAGTGACAGAACAATTTCAACCACCACGACATCGGAAAAGCATCATCACGAAGCGCCACCTCGCGGCCAACCCTAGGACCCGCTCCGGGACACGAAGATAACTTCAACCGGAGGCGCCATCACGCACCCGAACATTACACTTCGTCGACTAGCTACGACTAGACATAACCAGCGGTGCTACCTGACGACGGAGAAGGAAACTCCTTACCCTCGACCACCGACTCACCTGAAGTCTATCGTGAGTTACACGAACGAGGCGCAAATTCACATTGAACTTTCAACGCCTGTCGTTCGTCGTCTCGTGCTATTCTTTGTTTACTTTACGACGACTCATTTATAGAATAAACCTCGTTCTAATTGAACCTTTGAGTATTTATTTTGGAGACGAGGAAATCTTACTGTGAAGCAAGCCTACATGCACCATGTAAAAATTCTCTTAGGGGACTTTATTGCGCATCTGGGCAGGGAGAGAAATTTCAGAAAGATAACTGGAATCTACATCGCTAACAAAAGAACGAAAAGAAATGGCGAGATATTTATAAATTTCTGTGAGTTTTTCAACTTAAAAATCATGTGAACACAGTTCCAGAAACCCACACGTAAGCTCAACACATGGAAGTCACCAAACACTACTCTAGGTGAATTTCAGATAGACCACACTGCAATCTCCAAAAACAATTCAAATGTAAGGACAAGGAAAGGGTTCTTTGAGTCCGACCATCACCCTTTACAAATAAATATCAAACTCCAACCAAATAGAAAGACAATACGACCCAAAAAAACTTTCAAACCAGACCCTGAATATTTAAAACTTAACAAACAAAAAAATAGCTCAAGAAATCAAACAAACAAACTCCACAGGATGGAAAGAACTTGAAGAAATTTTGAAGAAAGTAGTGAAATTAGGTCAACCTCCAAGGTAGCGAAAACACAGATGGTGGAACAACCTGTGTGACCAAGCAATAAATGAAAGAGTTAAAACGTGGAACAATTACAACAGTAAAAAACCCTTGAAAAATGGCAGGAGTTCATTAGGATTATAAAAATATCATCAAAAACCGTTCGCAGGGTAAGAAGAGAGTACGAAAATAATCGGATGAAGGAAATAGAACAGGATTTTATAAAAAACAACACCAGGAACTTCTAAGGGACGTTCAGGGAAAACAACCGGATATCGACCACAGNGTGCCCAAAGCATAATGTACAATATAACATTCATGAATTTTCATATGAGCTGCACTAAACAATTTGTTACATTGCACTGCCATACTCGACAATACACCCAAGTCATAATCAAAAAAGGAAACAATTTCAATGTTATTAATATAAATTACATAGCCTAATTACATTCTCTGATACCTTCATTCTCCATAATATTTCCTTAGTTATACAATTTAAAACATCTATAAAATACGCTGACAACGACACTGAAAAATACATTATTTCCTCAATTAAACAAATCAAGAAACTTTAGTAGACGTTACAGTTAGTGAAGGAGAGGNAAAAAATGATAAAGACCCAGGAGAAGATGGGATCATTGCAGAGCTCTGGAGATTACACGATATCGACCTCATACAACAAATACATAAAATAATAGTAGACATCTGGGAAACTGAACAAATCCCATCAGAATGGAAATGAGCAATTATCCATCCTCTACATAAGAAAGGTGATAAATCGGACTCAAATAATTAATTTTGAATTTACACGTGAACGAAATCTCCAATGACTTTCCTGTCCCTCCACTCGTGCCTAAGTTCCGATTGGTGATTTCGAGTATTGCGCCTTACTCAATCCGTCAATCCTCGGGTCCATTTCAAAATATTGGCAACCGTTTTTTTCCCAACGTTTTTCTCAAAACAAGTTGTAACTTGTGCGGCTCGCCGGCGCGTTTCTTTGACGTTCTTAACTTTTATGACTAGGGTGGGTCGCCCACCCTCCCCTTGTTTCGCCTGCGATTTCTATTGTGTGAACCTTTCGCGAACAAGACCCAGCTTGTCTTGGGTCGGTCGCTGCACCCTTGCCAGATGTGACTAGCTTCCTTTGTCGGTGACTGGGGGTGCGTAGTTCTCACGCCCCGCCTTGAAGATATTGTATATTCTTCAGTAAGCTGTTGTCCCAGTGGCGGCCAACAGTGAATCATATCACAGATGCTACTCCCTCGCAAAAGGGTAGTTCAAACTTACGCCACCAAGGCGCGCCAGTGACCGGCTGAAA